>JAASGX010000372.1:0-24430 GCA_023334415.1 Phytopythium chamaehyphon | reverse complement strand
GCTTCCGATCTGGAATGCTTGCCACAGTAATTGTGTGAGTAGAACCAGAGCGCACATCTTGAATCCTCCGAGCGCTTTGAAGTAGACCCAGAAGACATGTTTGGCTACTCGTCCAATTTCACGCTTCTCGTCTTGGATGAGTTGACCTGAGGCGTGCTCATCTGGTGATGTTGGAGGTACTGATTTGTCGATGCGAGCAAGCTGTGATAACGAGAGGTCGGTTGAGGGGTTGCGACGAACCTTGACTTGATTTGTGGAGGTCTGTAGACCACAATTGCTCACATATGTCACGCTATTGACAACATCTGAGTACATTATCACACGATTGCTTGTGACAAGAATGATAGTTTTGTGCTCCAACAGCGAGCAAAAGCACTTGTTAAAGATCTCAGTCTGAGTGGCTGCATCAAAAACGTCAAGCGTGGAGTCGAAAATGAATATGTCTGCATCAGAGTAGCAGGCTCGAGCCAAGCTCACTCGAGTCTTTTGACTGATAGAAAGGGTCAAGCCACTGCAAATACCATCGTGACTGATCTCTGTTTCGTCACCAGCAGGAAATGAGTTGAGGTCTTGCTGTAGTCCACATGCTTCCAATACTCGTTGATACTTGGCGCTGTCAAAAGCGCTTCCGAACAGAATGTTATCTCGAACAGAAGCGTTTATTACCCATGGTTGTTGTGGGCAATACGCTACCCGTCCGCGAACGACGACGTGACCTTGTTCTTTCACTGTTTCTCCGAGCAACGCCAGACATAACGTTGACTTGCCCTGACCACTTCCTCCGTGAACGACGGCGAGGTCGCCCTTGTTGATCGACAAGTTGACTAGGTGTAAAACGCACCTTGCAAACCCGCCTGATCCCCAATTAAAGGTGCCATCTTTGATAGATACAGCAACGTTGATATCAACGTTTTCACAGTAATTCTTGACGTTGTTAGAAGCTGCATCTGGCAACTTCAAAAACCCTTCAATGTTGCGAATTGACTCCACAGATCTCTTGCTCGCTTGAATGGCCTCAAAGTAGCATTGAAGTGGATTGCGAAGAGAGATGAACAAGGTAATCGTTGCAAACGCAGTCGCTGCCGATAACGAGTTATCCGATAGCAGCACAAATGTTGCAAAAGAGGCGATTGCCGAAATCAAAGGGGCTCCCCAAATCACGAAAGACTCTGTCGTTTTGATCAATAGATACTTCTTGAGAATCACAAGCTCATCGGCGCGGAGGCGAGCAACCTTGTCAGCAAACTTGTCTTCCCATGCATTGATCTTGACCGCCTGGATTGCAGCGAACACTTCTTTGATGACCTTGTTACGGTTATCGCAGTCCTTTAAGATTGTGCTCAAGAGCTTCACTTCATAGTTGGATACGAAGTAGGAGGCTGTCATCGAGACTGCGATCACAACAAATCCAGCGAACGCCGCGACGTCGATCACCCAGTAGAGTATCCCTGCAGCAAGCACAACTTGGAGCGGAACGATCCAAAAGCTGTTGGAGTGGCGCACCAAATCCGAGATCGCAGCGACATCAGATTCGAGCAGCTTCGGCATGTCGATCTCTTCATCAGTTCCAATCTGCGATCTCAGCTTTTGTCTCTGGGAGGATGTGAAACCGTATCCAGGAGCGAGTTTATGCTTTCGTTGCAACACTTTGCGAAAGAGCAGCGCCTTGATGGCGGCAGACAGTCGAAGAGCGATCAAGTCCAAGTTGAAGTCCATGTGTGCTGCGAGAAATACGTTGAAAAGGCGAGCAGCGAAGAAAGCACCGAGCCACCACGCAAGAGCCTTCATGTCAAACTCATGGGTCTCGAACATGCTGACGACTATGAACACCACAGCCGGAGCCAGCAAACTGCATCCTGCCGAAAGCAGAGCAGCGATGCCCCAAAGCACAACATCAAAGCCGTAGAAGTCCGCGACAGCCCGACTCAAAGGAGACGCGTGGTTGAAATGAGCTTTGAAGGCCTTGTCAAGAGCTGCGAAGGCAGTGTCTGCTTGATTTTGCGTCTCCAGGTCCCACAAATCACTGGTTTCGAGCTGCTGGGAAGCCCCCAACTTCATCATTGACGTCGCGTACGAGAAGAACAGGTGGGAGATCCATGAAGCCTTGGGTTTGGAGGCAGCAGTGCTGTCGTGCGTTGGTGATTGTGGCGACAAATCAAAGGTTGCGTACTTGGAGCCATTGACGGGATCTCGACTGCCTTGCAGCAGCGGTTCCGCGTCGGCCATGGCGATGGAGATCTTGGGCTCTGCGCAGCTGGTGGAGAATCCGAGAGTGAGAGGCGATCTCTACACCATTGAGCAGCGATCTTGAGCGGAGACCAGTCAGTTGATCAGTCTGCCCTCCATACAGTCGGTCGGTCAGTCTGCGCTCCATACAAACACCCATCCCTGCAAAACAATTGGCCAGCAGATAATCCACCACGTTCGTGTGCTGTACGAGCAAAAGATCGCGAAGGCTTCACGCTCACCTGGCGCGCGAAGAAGCTGGCTACACGCAAGATGACTTGGATCCTGCCTGCCACGTCACGCTTGAAGTGAGAAAATGAGTTGCAGCCATCGCGCGATCTTCTCCGACCACTCTTTTAGTTGTATGTACACTTCATACGCCACCAGTTGTTGCATATAAAAGACGATCAACGTGTACAGCTCAATTGATGATGGTCATGTATTCACTTGGTACAGCGGACGCGGCGATGGCTCCGCTTTGGGTTAGGACCCTACAGGCAACGACAGACATTGGCTCGCTTACGCCCACGAGTCGAGGATCTCCTGGCGGCCCTTCTGCAGGTCGGCGTCCTCGCGGTCGAGCGCCTCGACCGAGAGCCCCGGGAAGTTGCTCTCGAGCAGCTTCTCGAGCGCCGGCAGGTCGGCCTTGGGCGGCGCGTAGGTGCCGCTGTTGTTGTCGATCACGAGCTTGTGGCGGCCGATCATGTTGCGCTCGACGCGGAACTCGCCGGCGTACTTGACCGAGAGCGCCGCTCCCGAGTGCAGCATGTGCTTGGAGAGCATGTCCTTGAAGAAGGAGGCGCCGGTCTCGGAGAAGTACCAGCCCGTGTTGGTGATGGCGTAGGTGAAGAGCACGCGGCGGTCGAGGCGCTTGCCGTCGTGGATGAGGTCGAGGAACTCCTCGCCGCTCGAGACAGCGCCGTAGCCCGTGGAGGACCCGCTGTGCTTGTAGATGAGCGCGTGCTCGGTCTGCACGGCCCTGCGCAGGATGGGGGCCTCCGGGTGGTCGGCCGCGAAGATGCGCTGCACGGCCGGGTAGTCGTGGTTCCACTCGTGCTCCTTGGGCAGGTAGTTCTGGATGTTGTGCAGCTGCACGTGGAAGGCGACCGACTTGAGCGCGTTGTCGTCCATGGGCGATCCCGAGACGGCGGCGCGCGCCTTGTCCGTGTTGGTGGCGGTCATGGCGCGCGTGGCGGCGTCCGAGACCGTGCCCTTGATGATGCCCGTGGCGAGGCTCGAGTGCAACGAGTAGTGCACGGGCCCGGTCTGCTCGAGCTTGGCGTCGCTGCTCGCGCGCTTGGGCTCCGACTTGACGCGCACGACGATGACGCCCGCCTGCTTGCCCTTGTGCTGGATGGGCAGCTCGAAGCTCGTCTCCTTGCCGTTGGTGTTGGCGGCCTTGAACTCGGTCTGGCCGATCGGGTCGTCCGCGCCCACGTCCTTGTCCAGCAGGTAGAGCTTGCACACGGCGTCCGGGTGCACGTGCTTGAAGAAGAACTTTTCGTTCCACTCGGGCGCGCGCGTGTCGAACACCGGCCGCGTCCACGCGACCTTCTGGCCCTCGACCTCGACCAGCGCGTACGCGTCCGACGACGCCAGCTTGCCCTTGAGCGCGGCCGAGAGCTCCAGCACGTCGCCCGCCGCGATGTCCTTGGCGCCCACGAGCGTCAGCTCCACGTCCAGCAGCTGGTGCTCGGGCACGGCGGCGGTCGCGGCGTGGCCGTCGCTGGACGAGGAGGACGACGCGTTGCCCATGCTGAAGCAGTGGAGGTGGAGAGCTGGGAGCTGGGAGGCTTGAGCTTGACGAGGGAGATTCGAGAGTGAGCACGAGCTGGAGGGGGGAAAGATACCATTTGCTTCCAGGTGATGACGCCCGGTGCAATCACCAGCAGCTGGGTTCGAAAGCCGCCAAGATTGGAAAGTGATGCGAGCACTGGATGTATAAGGATTATTTGTTATACAGGGTTAAATGCAGCTTTTAAAATATTTAACGATATTGAAACATACAGGAAACATAGTAAAGGAGGTGGTGAATGGGGCCGGGTGGGTGGGTGCTCGACGCACGTGGCTTCCTGCTGATTTGGTGCTGAGCAAGTGCGACAACCTTTGGTACTCGATACCCCCGCCAAAAATGCATGGGTTAAAGTCAACTTTTGGCCTATACAGACTCCTTATATGTCATAACCCTGTAAAGCCGGGTAGGAGCAGCACGAGCTTACACATGCGACGGATCGTATGGATTCGCGCAACTGCGCGCAACTTGTGGGGCTGGCTTCAAGATCCGATTTCTACGACAATGCACGTCAATCGGAATGCGCATTGCGATTCGCCAGCTCCACAGCTCAAGACGAAAGCAGCTCACTGCGGTTCGGATGATGAATGCCAGCGAGACAATTTGCCAAAGTGACCTCCTTCCCTCTAAGTGACGGGAGCCTGCAGTAATGGGTTTGTCCCAAAGTGAGACTACAAGAGCGAGCTGGCTGCCAGAAGCACAAGACTCCAACTGGCGATGGATCCAGCAGGATCGACTGTGTGTCTTGATACTTCGCCATTTGACATCTTCTCGCTGCTCATACTTGCGTCACCTCCGCGTTGCAAGGGACTCGTGCTTCCGGCTAATTGGTAGGTCAATGCGCAATCGACTGTGCTGTGGATGTTCATCGTGATGGCGTCTGCATCATCCTCGATTTCAATTTGAGATTGGGCGAAGGCAACGTTGGCCGACTTGGAGGAAGGCAACACAGTGCTGTGGCACAGTCCATAAGTGTTCGAGTACAGCCATTAGTAGCCAGCAGTGTTGCAGTAGTCCACTCGAAGGTACGCCTGCGAGCCGTAGAGTACATCCAGGAACATGGTGAAGGTAACCGCACACACGTGGTCATGGCGCAGGATTGAGACGTCGTCGGTGTAAATTAGGCGAGTTGAATTGTCAACAGAATTGTCGACTTTCGGAAAAGAGTTGCGCCGATATCAGCGCAGTCGTTGGCTGTTGCAGTCATCAAAGACATGTCGCTGCAGTCAAGGGTTTCGTAGCCCCTTGAACGACTTGCACTGCTGATCGTACTATTGGCCCTACACTTTCACTGACGGTGCAGTCAGCGACGATGGTATCGAGCGCTATACGTCAATCAACTTAGATTGGGAATACGGAATTGTGCAAATCTTGCTACGAATTGATTCTGATGCCGAATTGCTGCAATGCGACAGCAATCCAACATGGAATTTGGAAAACACAGCTACATACTTCAAATTCGTCGTGTCAAGCGAATCCATATAGCGGTTAGCATTCAGAAAACATAAGAGTTTGCTGTAGTTTGACGCAGTCTTTTGCAACCTCTGAGAGCACGCGACTAGTTTCCAGCTCAGCTAGAAGATCAAGTTGGATGCCAGAAGCGCGAGAGCTGCGGTTGCCTGGACATTCCATTGAAAAACGGTCGACGACGCTGCACTCGAGCTACTTCCTCCATCACTGCTTCCCGTGTGATCACTTCCTTCTTCGTTACCGTTCTTTCTTGGGATAGCATTTGTAGTTACGACCTCTGTAAATTGGCAAAGACGGAGATTTTCGATATTCTCGCTGGAGTATGACGTCGCGGAGTACTCCCAATGCTCATTGCAGTTGGCCGAATTGTAGTTGTTCAACGAGATGCCCCCATCAGCACTCACGATTGTTCGATAGGACTCGATGAACGTTTCGTTGGTCTCAGATGAAACTTGCAGCATACTGTGACAGAGACCGTCGGCGAGGTACACATTCGTTGAGACCCAGTCCATGCAGCCAGTCGAGTTGTAGTTATCGATGCGAACATAGGTTTGTGCGCCATAAGTCTCGTCGATATACTCCGTCAGATTGGCCACGCAAGCGAAGCCGTGGCGCACGACCGTGGTATCGCCAGCTAAACTCGAATCCAGCTCCAAGTCGTCCTGGTAGCATCCGGGCGATACGTCGAAGCCGACGGTTGCGCAGTCGGGCGTTGCCAGAACGAACAAAGGCGCATCATTGCAGTCTTTCGTCTCAAAGTCCATCTGAAGAAGCACTTCGTTTGCTCCACTGTCACTGCTTGTAGCTGACATCGACGCACTAGTCGAATCTGTTACTCCAGCAGAAGCAAATGCCACAGCAAAAAACAGAATTAAAGCAGAAAGAGTCATGTCTTCGACAGTTGGGTTGCCTATGGGCTTGGAAGGAAGTTGAGAAGTGACAAGGTCGATCGAAAAGCTTGCATTTCTTGTCGATCATGATAATGGGTACAGGGTGCATTGCTTCGTCTCACCAGTTGGCTCAAGAGAAACGAGTGACAAGATGGATGCAATAGTTGAAAATTAGTGTTGAAGGTTACTCCAACATATTCACTTTGTAGTTCCTGCTATATGAAGCTAACTGTCGAAAACGAACATTTGAAACCTCAAGATTCGAGTAGCACAAGCATTTATTGCACAAAGTATTGTGGCATCAACGCAATGGCTTGGAGCTGATGAAACTCCACTTAGCCACAAGCAGAAATATGATATCAAAGCAGCAAACAACACCACAGAGTCAAAGAAGGCCCTACTATTCACCGAACCATTCGTGTTTTGCGTCACTGCACCGCTCGATGCGCCAAGTCCGATCGCGTTCGTTGAGAACTCCATGCTTCCACTGCACTCGTTACTTGTGAGCTCGCTCTCACTCAGCTCAAGTATTTCGTGGGGCTCTCCAGTACAATTAGCTGTGAAGAAGGTTTCCCTAGTAATGGTTCTATTGTCCAGAATCGTCGTGATGAAAGCGAGAATATATGGCCCCTCGTATGTCCATAGCTGCACGCTGTGGCACTTGCCACCGTCTGGGTGAAAGTTTGCGTAATTCCAATCGGAGCACTCCAGGTAGAATTTGGAGTAGAAGTCAATGCGCAGGTAGGCCATGTCCCCGAAGAGTTAATTGATTTCTTCGGTCATGTTGGAAGTGGACATGGATGTGTATCCAACAACGGACGCGTTTGGTGGATGCGTCGAATTGGTTTCGATGCCTTCAGCGCCCTTCGTGTAGCAACCGCTGTTGTACGAAGAAGTGTGATACGAATACGCGAATGCAGGTGCTCCAGTGCAGTTGGAACCTTCGTGCGCAATCTCGACGAACCACATATCGCTTGATAAAGCCGAGGCAAACTCGATCGAGGAATTATCGCTGGCTGTTTCCGATCTGCTGATGCTCTTGATAGCTGTCACCACAGCGGACATGTGCCAAAGAACGAAGGGGAGTAGAGCTAGTCGTCGAGCTGTCATGGCTTCACCAACTCAAGACTCTTGAACCTCCGAGGTCGAAATTGCGAAATGACCTCGAAAACTGCGGGAGTTCTCTGTTCTTGACCGTACCACCTCAAGTGCGTGGTAAACTGTTGAACTGTGGACGTCGCTCATCTCCATCTGTCCTCCAAGCGATTTGTTGGGCATTGCATTGGTGCTTTGTCAAGTCACTTCCAAAGTCTCTGTCGGGCCCAAGACGAGGCGATGGATCGAGATCGCCGATCCCAACAACGCGCCGGATACCTGCTCAAACAGACAGAGACGATCATAACCCGATCGTTGATTAACTTCTGCCCAAGATTCACCAACCAAGGCTAAATCTCAGCAGCACCAGCGACTCGCAACTTGTAAACACAGATCGCGCCATTTGACTCACTTGAAGCGCCCATTTAGCTGGTGGTGCTTTTGGCACCTGCCGCTTTGACGGTGGTCCTTGGTCACTCAAAACTCCACATAAGGAGACGAGTGAAGCAACTATTGACCACCGCACTACCGGTACTACATAGCTTGCTTGATCAATCGACAATTCGAGAGGCTACAGCACCTAAGCAATGGCAGCATGAAGGCGATCACGAATGAACGCTCATCACACTGAATGCTCACTGCCAGCACCGCCAACAGTGCCATGACGTCAAAGCGATTGCTGCGAGTGGCGCTGGAGGCTTCGCTCGCAGCCTTGCTACTCGAGCTGCTTGAGGTGGCGATGGTGGCCGCGTTGGTAGTGATGATGGTGCTCGAGCTGCATTTTCCCTCTGCAAGCTGGCTAGCGCTGAACTCGAGCGCTTCGTCGGGGTCTCCGCTACAGTCGGCCGAGCTAAACATCTTCCTGCTGATGGCTCCGTTGTCTTGGATTGCCGTGAGGAAGGAGCGCATGAGCGTCGGGCTTTCGGTCGACCCAGAGCCCAGCACCATGCTGTGGCACGCTCCATCAGCAGGATGGAAGTTGACGTAGTACGACTCGGAGCAGTCCGATGTCTCGTAGAAATCAATCCGCAGGTACGCCGTGTCGCCGAAGACTGAGTTCGCGTACTCCGTCAGGCTCTCTGTGCAGTCTTCCGAGTTACAAACGACGGAGGCTGATGCCTAGAGACTCGAGTTCTTCTGCGAGTCGCGCTGGTAGCAGCCTGATGATGTGTCGTAGCTGTGCTGGATCGCAGCGCAGTCGTTAACCGCCGCCGCGAATGCAGGTGCGTCGGTGCAGTCGGAGACCTCGTGGGCTAACTCGACCCACCAGCTGCCGCTCAAAGAACTACTGCTGCTGCTGCTGCCGGTGGTGGTCGTTGTAGTCTCCAGTGATCGCCCCACGACGTCCATGAACGCACTTTGCGGTCTTCCACCACTGGAGATGGCCACTGACATCTGCAAGGAGCTGGCGAACAGGACAGCGAGCAGGCGGGGCAACATGCTGGGTCCCGAGAGTTGAGTCTTGGAGAGAAGTTGAGAAGTGTTGCATGCACCAGCCATTAACGCACAGCAAGTTGCTTCAGTGGGATCGATTTTGCTGTTCGGAGCGGATTCGTCTTGCAAGTTTTTTCAACTTTTGTATTTCAAGTGGCAGGGGACAACTGTTTACCACCACCAGCAATGCGACAGTGTTATCGTGCTTTCATTCAGCGTTCCCGCCGACCCCACTCACCGGATGCGCTCTCACTGAACAAGACTCATTGACAGCAGTGCCATTCCTACGACAACTTCGACACCACGGGTAAAACTTGGTGACGAGCTGCTCGCGTCCTGGCCGGAGACACTGCCACTGCCTGCATTTGTAGAGGCGATCAAGCGCTCAGTGCACTCGCCACTCACAAGCTGGCTTGAGCTAAAATCGTAGTCCCCCTTGACCTCGCCACTACAATCCGCCGAGTCGAACTCTTGGTAGACAATTGATCCGTTGTCTTGAAATGTCGCGATTGAAGAGAGAACGTAAGTAGAATTGTCGGCATCAATCCCCAAGTCGCTGTGGCACTCTCCGTCGGTAGCGTGAACTTCCATGTAGTGCCATCCGGAGCAGTTTTGATACTGGTAGACGTCAATCCACACGCTCTCCGTCTCGTTGAAGCTCTCAGAAAGGTATCCTACGATGTCGTCCGTACAGTTATGTGTGAAACGTACGACAGACGCCAATGCTTGCAGACTCGATGTCTTCTGTAGCGTGTTCTGGTAGCATGCAGTATAATATATCGTATCGGCGCTCGCATCGCAGTTACTATGAAGAGCATAAGCCAGCACTGGCTTGCTGCTGCAGTCGGACGTCTCGAAGCCCAGAGAGACTTCCCAGTTGTAATATTCGCTGTCAAGCTCTGTTTCCTTTGTGATACTGGCCCGATCAAAGACCCCATTCAGCGAACTTCGCGCATCAAATGCCGGCTCAGCAGATGACAAGTGCCATATCATGGCGAGAAGCAGGGTTAACAGTAGTCGGGCTGCCATAATGGTTGGGTCGACTTGGGCCGCACGCAGAAATTTGCAAAGTGACTTGGCGAGCTTCTTGCTGTTCGAGTACACCCATGAACTTCAACAATGATACATGATCAATGATACGATCAAAGTCTGGTTCAGCAACTGTTTACCAGCTCACTTCAAATTCATTGATATGCATCGCCGACTAGAATGCGATATTCATGCCCACGCATCAAGGACCTCCTTGCGGCCCTTTTGCAGCTCGGGGTCTGCCTGGTCCAGGGCCTCGACTTGCATGCCCGGAAAATTGCTCTCAAGCAGCGCCTTGAGCCTAGGAAGGTCCTCTTTCGGAGGCGCGTAGGTGCCGCTGTTGTTGTCGATCACGAGCTTGTGCTGGCCAAAGAGATTCCATTCGACGCGGAACTCGCCAGCGTACTTGACCGAGAACGCCGCTCCCGAGTGCAGCATGTGCTTGGAGAGCATATCTTTGAAGAAGGACGCACCGGTCTCGGAGAAGTACCAGCCCGTGTTGGTGATGGCGTACGTGTACAGCACGGGCTTATCGAGACGCTTGCCGTCGCGGATGAGCGCGAAAAAGTCTGTCGGCTGATGCAGCAACCCATAGATGGTCTTCAGGTCGTGATTGTAGATGAGCGCGTGCTCGGCCTGGATGGCCATGCGCAGCACCGAGGACTGTGGGCGGTCGGGCGAGAAGATCGGCTGGATGGTGGCGTAGTCGTGGTTCCACTCGTGGTCCTTGGGCAAATACGTCTGGATGTTCTGCAGCTGCACGTGGTACGCCGACGACTGCAGCGCGTTCTGGTCGGTCACCGACACCGTGATGATGGCGGTGGCCACGCTCAGGTGCTCCGAGTACCGCACGGGCCCGTACTGCCTCACGAACGGCTCGTAGCTGGGTCCAGCCTCCTGCGACTTGACGCGCAAGAGGATCGAGCCCGACCGCTTGCCTCGGTGGTGGATGGGCAGCTCAAACTGCATGTGCGCGCCGTCCGTGTTGACGGCCGTGAACTGCGTTGAGCCGAGCGGGTCGTCCGCGCTCACGTCCTTGTCGAGCAGGAAGAGCTTGCACACGGCGTCCGGCCGCACGTTGGTGAAGCGGAAGACCTCGTTCCACACGGGCTCGAGCGTGGAGAAGATGGGTCTCGTCCTGCCGTCCACCCGATTGATCAGTCATGAAACCGTCAACTTCAACTGGTTATAGTTTCAGCACGGGAGCTGCTGACTCACCAGGCCACGCGCTGGCCGTCGACGTCGATGACGACGTATGCGTCGCTGGAGAACACGCGGCCCTTGAGCATCGCGCCGAGCTCCAGCATGTCTCCGGCCGTGATGCCCTTGCATGACATCGCTAGTTAACCATCGCCGGCTCCACGCAAGCGGATAGTCGAGTGGCGAAACGCACCTGGGCCGACACGACCTCCAGCTCCACGTCCAGCGGCCCGCAGGAGCGCGCCGAGGCCACGCGCACGGGCGTGGGGGCCGCCGAGCCCGGCAACGACGAAGGCGCTTGGCCCATGGCGAGCGAGTGCGCAAATACCGATTGCGGGACGCGACAAATGGCTCAATGCGACAAATGGCTTAATACCTGTATCACAACATATGTATGTTAAATGATATCAGATATGTACCCACATCAATACTCCTGAGTGCTTAACAAGGCTTCGAAAATACGTATAGTTGTGATTATGATGATTGTGGTGGTCATCGATTACGCTCCACAAAAACAAGTTCGCTTATGCACACGTTAATGCGGTTGAAGTGGTCGGATCTAACTACAGGAAGCACCAGGCTACATGGCGCTCGACATTCACTCTGCTAGAAGAGGCGACGGCGCGCTCGCGGCCGCAGCGAGGCCAGGCGCGCGCCAACGGAAGCGGAAGTTGCTGCGATTGAAGCTGACGCTGCAGTCGAAGCGGAAGCCGAAGCCGAAGCTGAAACGCTGAGGCAGCTCGAGCGCCGCGAGGACGCGCAGCAGGAGAAGCCGGCGGAGCTGCGGCGCGTCGCGGCGGTCGGCGGAGCGACTGGCGGCCGCAGGAGCGCGAGCAGCGGCGAGCGGCCGACGCCGAAGTCGGTCGAGGGCGCCCACGACGTCCGGTGCAGCAGCTCGTGCGGCCGCAGCGGCGAGAGCGGCGAAAACTCCGCGGCGACCTCCAAGGCCACAGAAGACTCAGCACTGGCTCGCGAGCGCTTGGAGCATCTTGGCGAGGGGCTCGGGGGCGGAGAGAGCGCTGGAGGCTCGGCGTCCGGCTCGCTCGGAGACGTCGGGAGCAGCAGGCCGTCGTCCAGTAGCTCGAACGGGTCCACCAGCTCCAGCGAGAGGAGCGTCGACGGCGGCGGGAACGAGTCCAGGATCTCCATCAGCCACGCGAACTCGTCATCTGAGAAGCTGAGGTGCCGCAGGTTCTGCGACGGCGTGCTCTCAGCCGGCATGGCGCTCGCCGGGGCTGGAGAAGAGCCGTCGAGAGGGGGCGAAGGTATGGCGGGTGAGAGCAGTTGGCGGAGGATTCTGCACTGGCGAGGCCCTCGGACTGCGTCACTTTTTGCCTTCTCTTCTCCATGTACCTTCTCGGCCGGACTCGCGTTCAAAAACTTGAAAACGGGGGCGACGGACTTTCTCCTAAGGATTGGAGAACGACTACAGGCAGCCGACCAGCCATGAACGCAAGGCTCCAACACCACGCACGTGAACACCAGAGATGAATTCTATACACGCACGCGGACTTTACAACTACTGGGCCAGGTCGTTCTCGTCCAGCATCTCCTCGGGCTGCAGGAACTTCTGGAACCACGGGCGCGCGCGCACTGCGTCTCCAAAGTCCTCGGGGTTGAAGTCATCTTCCAGCGCGCCGTAGCTCGACGCCGTCTCCAGCCACTCGCGGGACTTCTGCTCGTCTAGGAATGCTGGGCTCGCGAATAGACTCGAAAGGTGATACGCGCCAAGCTTGTCGTGTAGATGATGTGCAGACCGCAGCACCTCGACGGCGTGGACGAAGCGAGGGTTCTCTTGCTGTTTCAGCTTCTGCAACTTCTTTTTCTGCGCAATACCTCGAGGCTTGGCCTTCTTCTTCTCGCTTGCGTCAGAAGCACCCGCCTCGCCTTCAGGGAACGCACGAAGGTACGCTGCAAGACCCTTGCCGAGGGAGTTGAGCATGTGTGGGATGCTCACATCGATGCCGTCCATGTCGGGCTCAAAGTCGGCCACCGTGTCGCAGCGCACACAAATGTCATGGCACTCCTCGATCGGGAACTCCACATCCAGCAGCGCCCTGCAAAACTTTGCCTCTAGATCGTCGAAGAGCGGCTGCCATGAAATAGCAGGGCGTTCCTTCGCCGGCAGCTTGCTCGCCATCACGCAGCGCCGAGCGAGGTAGTTTGTTAGCTCCATGAGGGCCTCGGGGTTGTTTGGGCTCAGCTCTAATGATCAGCATCATGATAATACAGTTGGCTCACGGTCCACGGGATAGTTCTGTCATCGGTGTCAACGTACCAAGAGCCTTGTAAAATAGCGCGAGCGTGCGGTCGAAGCGCGTGGCCCAGTCACTCGACTCGAGCGTGCCCTGCAGGATCGCCTCCATCAGTTTCACCTCGGCATAGTCTGCGACCGTCACGATGTCGTCATCCTCGTCCACGTCTTCGTCGTCTCCGCTTTCGTCATTGCCACTTGACGATGCCTTCTTCTCATTATCGCCGTTTTCCTCCTTGGACGTCTCACGGTCGTAGATCGTCTCTAACTCACTGCACACCGCCAGTGCCTGGCAAATACGCACGCGGAACACATCAGCAGCTGATCACTAGTAAAAATATCGGCGTGGTCACGCACCTTCTGGTAGTACTCGTTTGCGATCTCGTGGCCGCCGCCTTCCTCCAGGAAGAGCAGCAGGTCCCCGCCCTCCTTCAGCGACTTGGCGTACTGGAACCGCGACTCGAACGTGGTTCCACCGTCCACGTCAACCGCTTGCTGTCATACAGGCAACCCGTCAGTCTCACGCCCAAGCAGTTTTGTCACCATCAGCATCTCTACCAACCTCAAACTTGGCAAGCGCCTTGTCGAGCACAGCGCGGTCGCGCGTCTCGGTGGCCACGATCATGAGCGACGAGCCCCACAGCGTGAAGCCCACGGGTCCGAAGGCGGCCTCGTCCCCCTCGGACAGCTCGTGCATCTGCTGGAACTTGTCGGCCGCGGCCTCTGCGAGCGTCGGGTCCTCGTTCAGCGACGCCAGCCGCGCGAGCGCCGTGCCCCAGAGGAAGAAGGCGTCCAGCTGCTTGGCCGTCGGCAGCTCCGGGCTCGCGTCCAGGATCTTCTTGACGCGCTTGCCGATCTGCCAGGTCTCTGATAGCAGCAGCAGCAAATTAACTTAAGTGATCTCACCACAGGAACGGAAGCCGACAGCGCCAGGACCGCACGCTTCTGGGACGTCTCCTCGGTCTGCAGCAGCTCGTTGATGCTCGCCAGCTCGCGCTCCACGTCCTCGAGCGACGGCCGGCCGGCCGCACGCTTGGCTGAGGGCTCCGCGGCCTCGCTGCCGGCGCCAGAGCGCGCGCGCTTCCTCCCGTCGTCCGCCATTGCTTCGCGGTGGCTAGAAATGTGACGGCGTGCTAAGCGGAAAAGGCAGCCAATTAACCGCTATAATGACAGCTAGCAAGTCACATAACGGTGTTTCTAGCGTTTTTCTTGCTTTTTGAATGCCTTACGAAACCCAAGCTTTTTCAACACGATAGTGTCGGCCATAGCCAAATCCTCTCCAATAGAGGGATTTTCACATCTAACGGACGCCTAGCGGAAGCGTTCGTTCGCTGACGTTGAAGCCACTTGCGAGCCACGCTCGTTGACGTTGAAGCCGCCTGTCTAGATGGGGAAGATGCGGGGGAAAGTGCCGGCCGTGGGGCCCGCTGGCCTGGCCGGAAAGTCCATTTCGCCTCCAACAAGCCGCAGGAGGCGAGAGCTCCAGAGTTCCATAGCGACAGCAAGAGGCGGCGGGCGACATGCAGCGGCGGGCGACGGGGCGACCCAAGGACGAGGCCACCGCAGTCGCGGAGCTGGAGGCGAGCAACTTCGACCGCGCGCTGCGCATCAACTACCTGGAGGAGCAGCTGCTCGCGTACCGCCGGGGCATGGACCCTGGCGAGCTCGAGCTCATGGACGCGCTGCAGCAAGCCCGCGAGGAGGCCCAGGCGAGCGCCCGGCAGGCTGAGAGAGCGGAGCAGCGGTGTCTAGAGATGGAAACAGCAGCGCAGGAGCGGTCGCAGCGGCTCGAGGCGACGCAGCAGCGGTTGACCAAGGCACAGCAGCAGCTACGCGACGCGAGGCTGCTTTCCGAAGAGCGAGGAGGCGAGATCGACAGGTTGACTGAGAGCTTGCGGGAGCTGGAGACAACTTGTGCTGAGCTCGAGGAGAGCGAAGCCCATGCGAGGCAGCAGCGCCTCAAGCTTGAAGATGGCGCACGTCGCCAACACGAGGTCGTTCAAAACCTCGAGGATGAACTAAACGCGGCGTGCGACGTCCACGCTGACTTGTGTCATAAACTGCGTGCGCTGCGATCAGCGATTTCCGACTGCGAGCGCCAGCTCCAGAGCAAGGACGAGCAGATTGCGCAGTACAAGTTCGCACTGGACAAGGCAAGAGGCTCTCAGCGATGTGGGGCCCGCGACAAAGATGCATCACGCATCCTCCTCGGGCAGTTACAAGAATCTCAATTGCTCATCGAGCAAACAAAAGCCCGCGTGTGCAAGCTCGAACCTAACTCCCAACCTTCCTTGGCGAACCTCTCCATTCTCCAGCAAGAACTTCACGAAATTGAGCGCAACGTTCGAGTTAGAGTACCTCGTAGGAGACAATAGTGTTGATGCATCAAGAATTACAGTAGCAAGACCGCCCCCGAGCCTAGGAATGACGACATTGAAACACTCTTCACGGCGCTTGAGCAGCGACTAGTCGAATCGATCAAGAAATCATAGTAAGGTATTCGAATGACAATGTAAGTCGCTTCGATTGGGATCCAACATTGGTCTATAAGAGCCGCACGGCCCGTGAGCGTTTAAACAATTCACCAGCCCCGAGTGGAATTCGTTCACGAAACAACAGCGTCATTGATATACAGCCAATTCTCTGATTGCTCTCAGTAGTGCGTAGAGGCGAAGGGTGAATGCAGACGAAATCCCAAATGAGATTTCGAGCTCTCTTGGTCGTCCAGGAAACAGGAAATGATCCCAATAAGGATAATAATGTAGAACAGAACTGATCAGCGTCAACCGCATTCACGTTCTGGTGGCGTCCAGATTGCTCTTGTAATTATTGTGAGGGACAGCTTTTGTCGGGAACAACACATGTATGCCATGAGGCCAGCCGTGGGCATTTACTATAGCAATCCACACCCACGCCAAGATTGCATGCAGATCACACCCAACCAAAAGCCTAGTTCCTTTGGCATCGATGCTTTTTACCATTGTTCAAGCTGGACTGGTTGTCGAGGGTATTGGGCAGTTTCTCCCGTTTTGAATGCTGGAACGCGATGGAGAGGTGTGTAAGGACGTAATGGGATGAGTTGCTGGTGCTGTTTGCAACCATGTCCACGAAAGCTGACTCACAGTATCTGTGCAAGCGTAGATGCCGATCGCTGCACAACCAGTGTCGGGCTATGGGGAAGCTGCTGCGGTTGCCACCGCCGGGTGTGAGGGTGTGGGAGCTGCTACTGGACCAGGTGGTTGTATATCTGGGTGGCGAGGGCCATCACGCCTGTCAAGGGCGAGCAAGGGCTGCACGCGCGCGCGTGGTTCAAAATACTGCGTGCTGCTGAGCCCGTGTTCTTGCAATTCCCTCGCTGCCCTGCTCGCTGCCTAGTGGCCCGCGTGGAAGCCGTCCTTCATCTTGTACCGCACGCCGCAGTACTTGCACGTCTGCGCCGAGTGGTGGGCCACCGTGTCCAGCTGGATGTACTCGAGCGGGTGGCCCAGCGCGCCGCCGCCGCCGTCGCACACGGCCACGCTGCCGGCCACCTCCACCACGGGGACCTTGGCGATGCGCAGCTCCGCGTCGCTGCGGTGGCGCACCGTGTCCTGCCAAAGGGAGCGCACCATCGTCAGTTTTGCGGTCATTTTCGCCAGTTTTGCGATCATTTTCGCCAGTTTTGCGCCCTTTTCGACCGCCAAGCCCGCACCTCGTACGGCGTCGCGTTGTCGTAGATGGTCGCGAAGCCCGCGCGCTGCTGGCGCGAGATGGAGCGCGCCGCTGGGGCCGCCGCGCGCGCCGCCGCCTTGCCGATCACCCGCAGCATCGTCCTCGCTGTCCGCCGCTCGTTTCCGTTCTGGCCCCCTTCACAAGCGCACCCCCAGAACGTCTGAACGAGTACCTTTAATTTAATAAAGATGTAGTCGATAACAATACAAAGCATAAGTAAATATAGTCTAAAAAATACATGGACTTACTAATACTGTCATGACAAATCGTATCGATGATATCCGTTAGACGGCTTGCTTTCGAACGTTGCCTGCAGTGTCATCTAAATAATATGTCGTTTTGACTGGGAGTTTGTATCAGCACGTCGTTTCCCACTCTCAATCATGGCCTGGATCGTCGAGGCCGATGGAACTGGAGCTGGTGATGAAGGCGCCGCCTCGGCGGCCCCTGCGGACCTCCAGGGCCCGCGCGCGCTGCTGCTGGCGCGTCCGCGCGGCGTCTACACGTGCGCGCGGCTGGTGGCGGGGCTTTCGGCCGCTCGCGGGCTCGTGGCGTGGGATTTCCACCTCGATCGACTCGCGATCGGCCTGCGATCGGTCGACAGCCAAATTCCAAGGGCGGAGATCGAGCGGCTGCAGCGGCGGACGACGCGACTGGCGGAGCGAGTGGCCGAGGCGGCGGACAGGAGCGCCGACCTGATGCTGACGGCGCTGTGGTGGCGAAAGCCAGACGGAGAGCGGGTCGTGACGGTACACGCGTGCAGAATGCCGCAGGTGGGGCTCGCAAGTGGCGCTGAAGGCCGACAGCAGCGTGTGAATGACCGTCTGTGGCTGCAGTCCAAGCTGGAGGGTGGAGCGGCGCTCGTGTACGGAAGAGAGAGGACCAACGCGCGCTGCAAGGACTCCAAGTGGGTTGACGACCGCGCGCCGATCGAAGCGCGCGCGAGGGAGGTGGAGGAGACGCTCGGCCTGGCGTTCCAGGAGGTGCTGCTCTCGCGCGAGGGCCAGGACGGAGACCGACTGCTGCTCGAGGGCACAGTGTCCAACCTGTTTGTCGGTGAGCCATGCCGGTCACTTGGACAGACAGAATAATAATGGTGCTAACAACGTCTGTACAATATTAGTGCGAGACGGCTGCGTTGTGACGGCGGACGACGGCGTATTGCACGGCAGCACTCGGGAGCTCGTGCTGGCCGCGTGCAGGGACCTTGAGATCCCTGTCGTGTTCGAGCCTCCGCGGCTGTCTGACCACGCCAATTGGGCTGCTGCCTTCGTCACCAGTGCGTGCCCTTCCTCAATACCCATGCAAAAAAAAAAAACTCTCACTGACAGATGTGCTTGCGCTTCTGCGATAGGCTCCGTGCGGATCGTCATGAAGATTGCGACGCTCGTCTGGGAAGAGGGCTCGTCACCGCCTGAGCTCCGAAAGTTTGAGCTGCCTAGCACGGGGTTTGATATCCCACGGCGCATTCGCGACCACATTTTAGCCCAGCGCATGTACTTGTCAGCCGCGAACCAGTAAGCACTATCGTCATTCAAATGGCTGTTTGCGCTCTTTTCCTGGATCCGTGGATATTCACAAGTCTCGTTGTGAAGCGACGTCACCTCAGCCAGACTGAGTGAACCGTCACATTGATCCTTCACCGGTTTGTCAACGTCTCTACTGCCCACAATGATCCGTGCAGGGACAGCTTCTGCTCGCGCTAGAGGAGACGATGGAAATCAGGAGGAGAAGGTGCCGGACGATGGCTCGGATCAGCCGATTGTAGACGACGACGATGATGATGCCTCCGTTGCGGGCGGCGGAGGCTCAGCATCATCGGAAGAAGACTCGAACGTACGCATCTTCCTTCGCGTCAAGCCATCCAAGAAGCCATCCGGGTTTTTCACGTGGGATGAAGATGCATCACAAATGAAGTACGACATCCCGCGAGATGTGGCTGCGGGGCTCATCAACAACTCCCGCACAAGCTACAAGTTCCGCTTCGACGCAGTACTGGGCATGGTAACCAAGCAGGACGAGGTGTTCGACCGCGTGGGCCGGCCGTGTGTGCTCAACGCTCTCAACGGCTTCAACTCGACTGTGTTCGCGTACGGTCAGACGGGCTCGGGCAAAACGTTCACTATCACAGGTGGTGCGGAGAGGTATGAAGATCGAGGACTGATTCCACGTGCGATCTCCATGATATTTGAAGAGATGAAGCGTCAACCAGCTCGCGAACTTCGCGTGCACGTGTCCTACCTCGAGATCTACAATAACCAAGGATACGATCTCCTGGACCCGAACCATGAACATACAAAGTCACTTGAAGATCTACCACGTGTGGCCATGCTCGAAGACGAAGACGGCAATTGTCACTTGCGAAACCTTTCGATGCATGCTGTCAACTCGGAAGAGGACGCTCTCAATTTGCTCTTTCTCGGCGACACGAACCGTGCAGTTAGTGAGACGGCGATGAACTTGACGTCATCGCGATCTCACTGTGTATTCACTCTTGCACTCGAGCTGCGTCGTGAGGCTGGTAGCGAGGTTGTGCTGCGCTCCAAGCTGCATATGATCGATTTGGCAGGTTCCGAGCGCGCTCACAAGACGGGAGCCAAGGGTCAAGTGTTGAGAGAAGCCGCATACATTAACACGAGTTTGCACTACCTCGAGATGGTGATTGTTGCTTTGCATGAACGTGCAACCAAGGGCCGAGGACACATCCCGTACCGCAATTCGATGCTGACGTCGGTGCTGCGCGACTCTCTTGGTGGTAACTGCAAGACCGTCATGGTGGCGACTGTCAGTCCTGAGCGCGAGCAGACTGATGAATCAGTTTCTACTTGCCGATTTGCGCAGCGTGTCGCGCGTGTCCGCAACGACGCGCGGCTTAATGAAGAAGTGGATCCTGCTGTTATCATCAGACAGCTCAAGGCTCAAGTGGCGTCGCTGCAAGAGGAACTTGCGATTGCGCGTGGCGACGTCAAAGAGGGCGATGAGCTCAAGGACTATGAGCGCGATAAATTGCGCGTGCGTTGTGTCGAGTATGCCAATGATGCCGATCCGAGCGCTTTCCTCAACATGGGCGAGTTCACATACACCAAGATGCGAGAGTGCTTTGCGATTTTGAAGAGTTTAGCTGGTACTGGAGGAGGCGATGGTAGAAGCGGCGGTGGACCTGTTGGATCAGCTCCACCCGGCGGAACCATAGTGGCTGGTGCTGGCAACCAGGAGCTGGAGCAGCGTATCGCCGAGCTAGAACAGCTCGTGCAGCAACGTGACAATGAAATCGCGATAATGGTCAACATGATTCGAAATGGCAACGGTGAAGTCCCCGAGTCGCTAGCAAATCGTAGCGCAGCTTCGGTAATGCCAGTAACAGCAACAGCTCCAGGAAATCCGTCTGCCAAGAAAGCGGTGAAGCCTCCTGACGCATCAACATTCCAGCTAGACCCAGCAACATTAGACGATCCAGCAAAAGCGTTCGAGGCATTCAAGGCGCATTATCCAAAGAATGATGCTATTCGAGACAACAAGATCGCTCTCAAGAAAAAGTACGACGCGGCAAAAGAGCTGGCAAATTCAGTCAACGACGCGCGGAACCAAATCAAGACTTTGACAACACAAATGGACAAGCTTCGCAAGCAGCAGGCGATAGCAGACGAAGGTTTACTTGATACATCGACAGCTAACGGAGACGAGAGGAAGAATGCTGACACACAAGAAGCGGAACTGAAGCTAAAGGAACAGATTGACCACAACAAAGCCGTATACAAGAAGGGCTTTGCAGAGTTGAGCGAGCTAAAGAAAGAGATTCAACACATCCAAAAGATGCTCGAGATGGGGCGTCTCAAACTGCAAAAAGAGTTTGATTTGTGGTACCAGCGGCAGGGAAAAGGTGCGCTTCTGACTGAGGCGCTGGTCGCACAGCCAAAAGAAGGAACAACGCCCGTGAAGGATCCACCAGATGCAAGGTCAGATAGTAGGAATGCCATGCAAAGCTCAAAACACTCAGCAAGCCCACGGGATTCAGCAGCGACTCCAGTCAAGTCTTCTTCCCCAACTCGACCTCCAAGTGCTAGGTTACGATCCGACGGCTCTTCTTCGTCATTGGTCCAACCAGTATCTGAAGACGTTCGAAAGCCACGGAGTGTCCGCAGCAGTATTAGTAGTTCCATTGCGACGACATCTACTAGCTCCATGACACCTCGATCAAGCATTGCAAGGTACGAATCACCCAAGCATAATTTGAACGCAAACATATTTGCTAACAACGTGCTTGCACGAGCAGCAGCATAGCAAGTGCAAGCTCAGGAGCTGGAGCGTCTGTTGAAGACGATGTGTCTGGTTTTTATGAGGCTCTAGACATCCTCAAGCGCCGCAATAGCATGCGCAAGTAGCACCAGCATGAGCATAGCGAATGTACACTCGATGTCATCCTATTGGTTAGTGGCTGTACCCACGCTGTATCTTTGTGCAATCTCACAAGTTCGCAGGAGCCGGCCTATAAAAAGCAAGCGTGTTGGTTTCTCGTCGATGCCTTTGCACCTGCCGTCGACTTCAGTCTTCAGCTGCAGCAACGAGAGGCGTGAGGCAGACACCGGTCGTTATGATCGTCAACGGCGTGGATATCTCCATGCTTGAAGGCTGGATGATAAAGATCAACAGCAACCCAAGCTTCTTTGGGAAGAATATGAGTCGGCGGTGGTTCAAAGTTGGTTATGCGGCGTCAGGCGGAACTGATCAAGCACACTCGAAGCTCATCATCTCATACTCGACAAACAAGTAAGCAGGCATTGCTACACGATAAAGAGCGACTGCATTCTAACTTCACGCGTGAATTGCCAATCTTTCAGGACATCTAAAGAGCCACGCGGATGGCTGTATGTCGAAGATGTTAGCGGTGTTTACTGCCGACGGGTATGTTGCAACGTTTTCCTCTCATACCAAAGCTATCCAGTAGAATTAATCTGCTCTTGACTACAAGGACATGATCGAAATTGTATCACCAGCGCGCACACTTCGACTCAAGGGCGAAACCACAGCCGAGCACCGACTCTGGTCCGATAGTTTGTATAGGTTGTGCAACCCTCAGCCACCACCGACCTCGACTTCCTCCACCAAAACTTCTTCGTCACAAAATGCAGGCTCTTCGACAAGGACAGCAGTGCCATCCGTCCCAGAGGTGAAGACAGTAGATCGTCGTTGTGAAGAGCGCCAGCATATACCTGAGGCAAAACCTGCAGCAGAGCCAAAGGCATCGCCACGTCCGAATGAATCGGCAGGAAGGTCTCAGTCAGCAAAAGCATCGCCACGGGAGGAACCTCCGCGACGGAAGTCGTACAGCGAAGACGAAGATGACGATGAACAGATATCGAGCCAAGGAGACGACAGTGAAGATGACCGGTCATCGTCACGAAGGAGGAGAGATGTTTCCCCGCCACGATCGAGCCGTAGAGAAAGTGCTCGACGTGACGATGAGCATCATCGTGGGCGACAAGCCAGTGACAGCCGAACGAGCAGCCACAATGATAGTGAACGCCGTGATGAGAGCGAAAACGACAGCGAGGACGACCGTGACGCAAAACGAGGTCGACAGCGAGCATCGTCGATGGAAAGCGATAACAGTGACGATGACAACAACCAGGATCGTCGCAGAGTTGCGCCGCCACCGCTCAGCAAACGACCGAGCCTTCTAGTGTCTCAGATTAAATCTGCTGCTGCAGTCAGTGGATCAGTTGCCACTGTGGTCGCTCCTCAGTCGCCAAAGTTCTCCGAAGACGAAGAGGACGAGCCTGGAAGTCCAAAACGCTTCGGTGGTCCGCGATCAGCGCCTAAACGGAAGGAGCAGCAACAACTACAGCCCATCAAGGATGATGATCCACAGGAAGAGAGTCCACGCAGCGATGAGAATGCGAGCAGCCCTAGACCACCCTCTCCTATTATCAGGGAAGCCCATGAAGTTTCTACAAAACAAGAAGAACCGGATACGAAACGAGGCGGTGATGACTACTTTGACTCGGATGAGGAAGAAGTAGAGACCGCCCGCAAGGATTTGACTGTCAACGCCGCGGTCGTTAAAGCGGTTTTGGCGCCAAAGTCAGAAGTGGCTCGGGACAACAACTTTGTCGACGATGATTGGGATGCTGAAGATGAGACGCCGACCAAGGCGCCACCAGCTAAACATGTACGCTCCAACTTGTCAGCAGTTGTTATCGCTGTTGATGTTTTCCTGACTGACAATTGCAACGCGCAGAATGGAAAAGCTCCAGCAGCTATCGGCGTCGGGAATGTCGCTGCAGACTCCAACTTCGCCACCGAGGACTGGGACGACTAGCTCGCTTTGCCTTCCGTTGCTGGCCTATACACACTTGGGAGATTGATCAAAGTATAAACCGTGAAATCTAAGTTCTCGCCATGCTATATCGTCAAAACCATCGCAATGCGAAAGCACTGCAGAGACACATTTCATTTCGTTGCATCGATGCATTTCGCTATTCGTGCATCAGATCTGATCGACCGTGTCACTTTCATCCATTACGGATACAGTAGCAGCTGAAGATGAGAGCCACGCAGGAAGAGGAGCAGTGGCGCCGCGCGCGTCAAGAGCTCTACGCCAAGCTGAACGAGGGCGGCCACCAACCGCTCAACAAGGAGGCTGTCCTCTCGAGCAGGTAGCAAGTCGGACCAAGTCGGACGGATGAGTCATCGCGACTCACGAACTGATGTTCACACAGAGCGCTATTCACTGAAGGCGAGGAGTTCCAGCCGAGGGAGTTCGATTTGCCAAGTGAAGACGATGCCGTGAGCCTCGTGGCGGGCGTCGTGCCTTCCGACGCGGCCGAGATGATCCACGATGTGGCCCAAGAGATCATCGACCTATTGCCTCGCGACCAGGGGACTGGAAAAGCTACTGGCTATGTGAGTAAACTCGAGCAAATGCACGTGACGCTGTTTCACACTTCGCACCCGGACGAGCTGTCGCCAGGTGCGAAGGCACGCCAGCCCCAAGACATTGCTCAGGTGCGGGTGATGGCTCGACGATTCCTGCCGTTTCAGGTATTACCCAAACGCGTCATCTTGGCGGCTTCAGGAGCTATGATCCTGGTCTACGACTGCCTCCCCGCGACGCCAGAGCAACTTGAGGCATGTGGTGTGGTTGTGAAGGAGGGAGATGATATCGCCAACCAGAACGCCGAATTTTCAGTCGATCACATCCGTCGTGTGGCTCAGGAGACGTTCGAGCACATGCCCAAGAGCAAAGGAACGCGCACGATCATCCACTCGACGCTGGCGCGTGTGTTATCGCCCGATGTACGCGATGACACGCTGAAGACGCTGCGTGAT
>JAASGX010000371.1:0-24542 GCA_023334415.1 Phytopythium chamaehyphon | reverse complement strand
TACGGCAAGTGCTTCTTTAACAGCACCCCGTTTCCTTTCCAATTGGTCGCAACTTAGAGTCATTCGGCGTTCATGTTGCTCTAGCACGCCCAGAACATCGGCAAGGTTGGAGTAGAGCTCGAGTGTGCAAGCTGCCGACGATAACGATAACTTAAGTCCTCGCTTTATTGAACGCTCAAGCTGAGCGAAAGGTTTGGCGCACACCATTTTCCCTAATTACTAGCCGATCGGCAGGTCTCGTTATCTACTATCTGCCGCCACTCCAAGAAGCTCTCCATGAAGCGTTAGGCAGCACGGGCAAGCCCTCCTGCACTAAGGGACACACGTTTTACAGCTCGCGCGCCCCAGCGTCCCAGCACCCAGCGCACCGTGCGCGCACGGCTCCAAGCGGCCTAGAGCTTCCAGTTACTTATTAGCTTTCGACTTCGTCCAGACAAGCCCCGTAATGGATCTCCCGATTCCCATGATGTAGCTGTATATCCCGCAAAACTTCTGTTGGGGTACTTGGTTTCTCGTTTGTGCTCGTTTGGATTCCACTTGACCGATGGTACCGTTGAGCCGATCCAAGGCATTGCGAACATCTTGGCACCGGTGCTCCAACTCAACGCGTTGCTGTCTCAACTCCTCGATGCCTTCGTCGATCTCCTGGTTGAACTCCTTGAGATTTTGGTTGATCTTCAAGCGAGCATCGTGAATCATTAGTGTAAGATGCGGCTCGCGGTGGTACGCGACGGTGGTATACATCGATGTGTGGCAAGCCTAGTCGCTAGTTGACGATCTTGTTGCGGCGCATGCCAGCGACTTATTCGCGGATGAACGTGCTGTGGGTTTTTCTGACTCATCAACGAATCATCATGCCAGTGATTTTGCCGCCAGTTGTCCTCGTTAAGACTTCCGGAGCTGTTGCCAACCTCGATGTGCTCGCCCACAACAACATTCGACTTGCTATATCGCACTGCGGAATGGTATCTGCTCAGGAGGCGTCTTTGGCAAGCCGCTCCTCTGTATCCCGTTTTTGGTGCACCAGCTGGTCGTCGCGGCACGAGTGGTGAACGCTGGAGCCGCCTCGCGATTGAAGTGAGCAGGTTAACGCCAGAGGCGGTGCACGACGCAGTAGTGACTCTGTTGTCGAACAAATCCTTCAGTACGGCAACAAGATAGAGCAGATTTGCGAATCGAACTTTTTGTTGCCCCCAAAAGATTATGCTGTAAGAAGTTGCAGCACCGTACAGCCAACGCTTCAAATGTCCGATATCACGAGGTCGCGGCGCTCGAGATACTGAACAAGCCATCCGCAGGAGAGGTAATCAGGCGTCACCGTTGCTGGGACGCCCATTTCCTCCAAAAGCAGGTTGGCAGTCGCAACGACGACACCTGTCGACACATATTTTCCGCTCGTCATTAGCTTCGTGTACGACTTGATCAGCCGGCGCTCGAACTGCTCCACCGTGGGGATCTTCTGGCCGACTTCTGAAAACAACTCGAGAGTGCTTCTGTTCGTCGCTCCAGCCGGAATAGGGGAGCGCATGACTTCCTTGCCAGCATGAGTGCGCAAACCATTGGTGGCGTCCCAGTTTTCTGCATCGCAAACACGATAGGGTCGCGGTGTATCGACAACGGCGTGATCTGAAGACAACTCGCGGGCATCACGAGTTCCTCTGTTCGTCGCTCCAGCCGGAATAACCGAGAGCCTCGGTTTCTTGTCACTGGAAGCGCGCAGGTCATCGGTGGCGCCCAAGTCCTCAGCATCGGAAACACGAAAGGGTTGTGGCGTATCGACCACGGCGTGGCTCTTGCCCTTGCTTTGCTCTGTCTTGCTTGGATTCAAGTTCTCGGAGCTCTTCTTGGAGTAGTTCTCGGTATCACGGCTTGTGAAAACACCCTTTGGTCGTCCACGCGGATTGCGTTGACTCACTGGGTGGACCAATGCGTACTGGACCTTCCCGCGGGTCATACAAAGCTGCTTTGCGATGTCTGCGACCGACTTGCCTTCGCTAGTGAGCTTCAGAACTTTTTCCTCGAGCGCCCGATATTTGCGCTTCGCAGCCGACAGCTTAGACACTCTCGGACCGCTCGACATGGCAACCTGTTTGCAGTTAGATGCGCTCGCCGCTACTGTGCGCATACACAACGACCTCCAGTGATGATCAGACGCGTCGCAATCACATCGAGGTCAGCGCGGTACCTTGAAAGCACTCTGCCCTGCTCAATCTCGACTGCCGTCGTGTCGGCGTTTGCTTGGACGTGTCGATTCCAGGCCCAATTGTAAACTGAGATTCTTCGCTCAGCGCCATGTCCCGTGCGTACTTGCAAATTCTTGAAAAGACGAGATGATGGCTGCAAAAGCCTGCCGACTCCTGATCTTGACCGCCATAGACTAGCATTTCCATCACCTAAACAAGGTAGACGAGCTCCAGCAATCATGGCTTCGGCCTGCTAGAAGCGATCTTGAGTCATCCAGCTTGCTACCAGAGCGACCGGCAGCAACTGATCCATTTTGGAGGTCCACCGTTAAGGTCACTATTGCAGAACAATGTGAAAAACCTAACCTACTATCAGTACCTCTGAGCATGCCGAAAAACCTCTCGAAGCCTGTATGCCGGGTTCTAGATCTTCTCGCTACGAGCAGCTTGCGTGGCGGCATTTGGGGATCTTCGATCGATCGAGGTTTGATTAGCATGGCGGACACGCAGGAGATGGTCGCGGCCGCGGCCGCAGTGGAGGTGACGGTGACGGAGACGGCAACTGTCGAGACGGTGGAGACGGCGACTGTCGAGACGGTGGAGGCGGCGACTGTCGAGACGGCGGCCGAGGGCAAGACGGAGGAGAAGAAGAAGGAGAAGAAGCCCAAGAAGGACAAGAAGGAGAAGGCCGAGGGCGGCGAGCTCAGGGAGCGCCGGCCCGCGCACTTCGAGGACGCCGAGGGGCTGTTCAAGACGGTCTGCCGCGCCTTCATGGCCAAGAAGTGCAAGAGCAAGCCCTGCAAGCACGTGCACGACAGCAAGCTGTGCCGCTACTACTGGCGCTCGGGCGAGTGCAGGTTCGGCGACGAGTGCCGCAACAACCACTTCGTGACGGCGCAGCCCGCCGAGCAGGCGGAGACGGAGGCCGCCGAGACCGCCGAGGAGGACAAGCCCAAGAAGGACAAGAAGGAGAAGAAGCCCAAGGAGAAGAAGCTCAAGAAGGACAAGAAGCAGGACAAGAAGCAGGACAAGCCCGCAAGCGACGCCGAGGCTGACGAGTACGGCGATAGCAAGGCCGCCAAGGGCAAGAAGAAGGACCAGAAGAAGAAGAAGAACACCGAGGTGTTCGAGCCCATGACCAAGCCCGTGGACCTGCGCATCACCTACGACCTCGGCTCCAAGGACGACTCGTTCTCGACGCCGCTCTCGTCGCGCGACGTTGTGCTCGTGCCCAACCTCTTCAGCGACTACAAGAAGGGCGAGCTGTACGCCAAGCTCGTCAAGGAGCTCGAGGACTGCGGCATCCCGCGCGACCGCCTGCTCAAGATGTGGCACGGCAACGACAAGATCGACGGCACGCACCTCATCGTGGACGACCGGTCGAGCTGGAAGAGCAAGTGCCCGACGTTCGACCTTGTCACGGACCGCCTGCAGAAGTTCTTCAACCTGTCGATCAAGGCCACGCGCTTCAACTGGTACGTGGACACGTCGCAGTGGAAGCCGTTCCACTTCGACGCGGCCGCCGTCAAGCCCGAGATCGCCGCCAAGCAGAACTTCACGGTCGGCATCTCGTTCGGCGCGACGCGCGACGCCGCGTTCGAGCACGCGGGCACCAAGACGACCGTCAGCCTGCCGCAGCCCGACGGCTGCGTGTACGCGTTCGCGCGCGACACGAACGTCATCTGGCGCCACGGCATCCTGCAGGACGTGCCCGTGCGCCAGGAGGGCCGCATCTCCGTCATCGCGTGGGGGTGGGTCGACGGCATGACGGAGCCAGAGGCTGTGGTCCCGACGGCGCCCGTGCTAGACCAGAAGGTCATCGGCAAGAAGTAGAGTGCATCGTAGCGGTAGAAGAGAGGTGCGTGTGAGTCAGAGGAAAGAAGATAATCCCAGCCCGCGGCCACCTCGTCAAGCGGTGGCTGTCGCTTTATCAGCAGCTGCGTGCTTCCTCGGTTTCTGGTGTTGTTTACAGGCTGATCGCGACGCGGGTCTTGGTCGAGCCAGCACCGCTGCTTGCTGCACTCGATTCGACCGTGGCGCCGTTCAGCTCTGCTAAGACGGCGCTCTTTTCCCGCTGCAGCTCGGCCTTGCGCCCCACCTTCTTGCGCTGCGCGTCAGAGAGCGACTCTGGCGCGCTTTTCTCCAGCGCCGCGACGTCCTTGAGCAGCCGGTTGATCTTGGTGATCTGCTTCTTGAGCTCGGCGTTCCTGTCCGAGCCCTCGCCGCCCTTGGTCTGCGCCTCTGCGGTCCTACCGCTACTCGGCCTGTTGCTCCCGCGAGACTGCCGCGGCTGCTGCTCTGTAAGTAGTCTCGACGCCGCCTCCTTCTCCTGCTGGGGCTCTCGCTGGTGTCCTCGGCATCCTCCGCTCGGCTTCGGAGCCTCCGCGGCGTCACGCAAGGACAACGCCGCCAGCGACAGCTCCGCCTCGGCGCCGTTCTCCTCCTTCCCGCCGACGCGTCTATCGTCGCTAGCTCCTCCGCCATTTCCCTGCGCGCGCCTCCGCTCCTCCTCCTCCCTCCGCTAAGCTCCGTGAGCCACCGATCGAGGGCTTTTAACCCATTCAAAGCTAAAGCGCGACGCACCCGCTGGCCCGGCGTCCGGTACGCGCGCACCTCGTCCTGCGGCACGTAACCAGCGCGGATGCGCACGGCGCGCCGCGTGGACCCGTCGGCGCGCGTGGACTGCGGGATCTCGACCCGCCCGTCGGCCCGGCGCACGGCCCCGAGCGGCAGCTCCATTCTCGTCGACACTTTAGTTTATTTACGGGAGGGCTTCCCCTTTATTCACGGGGAGGTTGAAGCGATCTACATGCTACGCTATGATACAGGAAGGGGCTACAAGACGAGGGCGGCCGAGCTGTCGGCGCGCGGGCGCTCGTAGAAGCCACCGGCGCCAGCTGCGGCCGCGGGCGTCGCGTCGGGCGCGCTGGGCGACTGTGGGGACGGCGCGGGCGACGCGGCGCGCGCCGACATGTTGGAGCGGAAGCGGCGCCACTCGGAGCGGTGGTCTCGCTGGTGCTTGGCTCGGTACGCGACCACGGCGCCCGCGACGCCCGCGACCGCCAGCACGATGGCGCCGTAGAAGAGCAGCGTGTCCAGCACGCCCGAGCGAGAGCCCGCGGCCGCGCCCTTGCCCGCGCTGCTGGCGCCGCCGTCCTGGCGGTCGCTTGAGCGGCTCGCGGCCGCCTCGGGACTGCTGGCTCCGGGGCTCTCGGGCTGGTACTGCGCCTGGTCGACCGAGGGCTGGGACGTCCCAGCGGCAGAGCTGGGCAAAGGCGTCGGCGACGCGTTCTCGCCGCCCCCTCCGTCGGCATTTGTGCTGCCGTGGCTCGACGCTCGAGACGAGCTGCCGGGTCGAGGTGAAGCTGGGTTGCTCGCCCCATTGCCGTCAGTAGCCGCACTCCCGCGCAGAGAACCCGACGATCCCATCGTGGCGGCGGGTGGAGCTGACGTGGAAGCTGAGCTGGCAGTCGATGGTGAGTCTAAGGTAGACGCTTCCGGTGGCGCCGTGGTCCCTGTGGTCACTGCAGCTGCGATTGCTGCAGCCAGGCTTGACTGCTCTTTCGAACCCGACGGCAAACTAGAGCTCGGAGCAGGCGTCAATGAGGGAGAAGAAACGCTCAACGGAGCAGAAGTGCTCGAGGCTGGGGAATCTGATGAGATGGGGGCTGAAAAAGGGATGAAGGTGGTGTCTTCAACGTGGGTCGTTGCCGTCGGAGCTGGCACCGTGCTGGTCATTGCTGGTGTAGGAACTGGTGTTGGGGAGAGAGTTGGGCTAGTGGTGAGCACCTCAGCGATCGTTAGCGCTTCGGGCATTGACGTCGAGATCGTTGCAGCATCTACTGTGGACTGCGGCGCCGAGGAAATGTCATCGGCTGTCGAGTCTTTCGACTGTTCGCTTGCGTGATTCGCGCTGGCGGCTGTGACTGTCTGAGCCATGGATTCTTCGTTAGTCGACGAAGGCGCAAAGGTCGGCGTAGGCGCTGAGGTTGGAGTAGGCGTCACTTCATTCGTGACCGAACCGGATGAGGAAACCTCCGATTGATCCGTGCTGGAGGTACTGTTGCTGCTAGAGGCACTGCTCGAATGAAATTCTGTGCTCCCGCTGCTGTCGAGACCGCTGTTGTCGAGACTGGTTGAGCTGGAGCTGCTGTTTGTCGGTTCTTGTGAGCCGCTGCTGCTATCACTGCTACCCACTGCGTTTGATGAGTCAACGCTGCTGCTGCCGGCGTTCACAGCGCTGCTCGATCCTTCTGGTGCGCCCGTATCGCTCTCAGGGGCGACGCTGGAAGCACTGTCGCTGCCGAGAAACATTCCTTCCCCAACGGTGACGCTGCTGTCGCCACTTCCAGAAGCTTCGCTACGCAATGCACGACGCTTTCCTTTGGGTATTCTGGTCTTCGAGTTAACTCTGCACTCCACGTAGCGCCATCGAACTGGGATCTGTGTGGCCGAGCTGTCGGAAATCTGTGATGCCACCTCTGTGGCGATGCCCAAGTCGATGCTGATCGCTGGCGGACAAGTCGATGTGATGTGGACGAGCTGTGGTTCTGTGTGATGGTTTGACGCCGCGCTGTTGTCGCACCAGACCTCGGCGCATCGCCCGACGTCTGCTTCGTGCTGTGTGCTGACGCATGCCAGCGAGCTGTGTGAGGTCGTGATGGCGCCTGCGTAGCCGCGGTAGATGCCAACCGGCAGGACTTGTCCCTGGTGGCGCACAGCGGTGGTGCTGGCGGAGAACGAGACGAGCGCAAACGGGAGCGCGGTAGCCCAGTGCGGCCGCTTTCCCATGTGGAAGTTGTCGCGAATACAGCCGTGGGCTGTGGAGATACTTGCGCGAGGTGCGCAAGTGAGGGGTTCCGTTTGGAAGTGGCCGGGCACTGGGTTGGGTCGCAATGGGGTTCGCTCACCCCTGGCTGCCTAGCGCGTCTGGATTTTCGGGCGGTGGCTCGCCAATACCGTAGCGAGCCTCGACACTTCTGCGATCGGCTATTTCTCGCGCGGTGGCTGCTATCTTTGAGTGCGCCAGCCACTTGGCGACGACAGTCCGAGTGGCAAATTTGGCGCGGGGCAGCTCGTCTGCCTGCCTTTGAGGCCTTCAAGACGCTACGGTACGCTCTTGCGGTGGCCGCGGGCGCAGTGGAACAGCAGCGCGAGTAGCAGGCGTGGCTCCTGCCTCACTGCTACTAGCAGGTGTAGCTCTTGGTAGCTCATGGCGTAGCTCATGACGTAGCTCTTGGCGTAGCTCTTGGCGTAGCTCGTGGGTGACGAGCGCTGAGGCGGATAAGACGCCGCGCAGGCCATGGCAAGTGAGCGGTGAGTGCCACCACAGGCTGTGGCTGGCAACTAAGAAGCGCGGCGTCAAGTCGTCGCGGCCACACACGTTGCCATGTGAGCTAACGATGGCCAGCGTGCACCGAGTTGAAGCCAGCTAATGCCATGAAAAGGCGGACTCCAATTGGCGGAAATGCGTGTCCTATCAGGTATGTCCTCATTTAACAAAAGTTAAGCCCACATAGGACTGTTATACAGGGACACAACCGATCCACACTTTCCGACTCTGACTTCCCACCGCAGCGGTCAGCATGAGCGAGGACGAGTTCGTGGTGCTGCTGGAGCACGCGGGCGTGGTGGAGACGGCCGACGACAGCGCGCGCGAGTTCGTGGAGCAGGCGCAGCTGCTCGCGTGGCTCGAGCGCGACGGTATCGAGCTCTTCACGTCGCCCGCCGTGCTCGCCAGCCGCGCTGGCGCTGGCGCTGGAGCGGCCGACGCCATGCCCTCGGCCGCCTCGTTGCCCGCGAGCGACGGCGTGCACAGCGGCACGCTGCTGGCCGAGGCGCGCGCGCGGCTGGCGCGGCGCATCCTGGAGCGGCTGCTGGCGCGCGAGTGGCTCGCGCCCGTGGCCTTCGACCCCTCGGCCAGCGGCTCGGACGTGCGTTTTAGCCGCTAGAAGCTGGCAAAGAGGAGGAAACAGGCGCTGACGGCGGTGGTGGCATGCTGGCAGGAGTGGAAGGGCAAGATCTACGCACCGAGGCTGACGACGGCCGAGGCGTACCGCATCTACATCGAGAAGGACCCAACGGTGCGTTCCGGCCCTGCTTCCTGTCTGCTGGGCGTGGCGTAGCGGCTGGTGCTGCGAGTCCGACGAGACGCAGACAGTGACGGTGCGGCCGCGTCCAACGTGCGCTTGTCCAGGAGTCGGATCTCTCGGCCCACGGGTGGGACCTGCGCGCGCACACGCTCCGTAAGGTCGGGAGATCGCCTCTGCCTGCTCGCGCACTCGGACGAGGCGGCTGGTGCTTCGCTGCCGCATGCCACGCACTCGCCAGTGTTGACAAGACATCGGCGTGGTAGAACTAACGTGGACCAATCTGTGGATTGCGGACTGACTAGATGGAAGAGCGCGCGCCTCGCGAGCAGCGAATCACTCCTCCGGCGGCAGTAAGATCCTATCAGTGGTTGTTATATCGCCCAATTGATCTAACTGTGGCACCGCCGCTGCTGCAGGCTGCGGACGACGCGCAAAAGGCGCGCATTCGAGAGCAGCTGTGGCAGAACTGCTTCCCGACGTGCTCCGAAAGCGCGCGGAAAATGTTCCTGTCCTTCGACAACCCTGAGGTGATCCTCTACTCGACCATGGGGCTGAACCTCATCAGCAACGGCATCAGCAGCGTGCCCGCCTTCTCGCGCGAGCTGAAGAATATGGGTGTGAGCGCGGAGGACCGATCCGTCATCGTCGGGTTTCTCGCCAAGGCGTTCCCATGTGACTGAATGAAGACTGTACAACTTTCCTGTAAACTGGCATACACCGAATCGTGACGAACAATGCTGCGTGTACACATCGAGCCAGGATGGCATTCAATTGTTTTTTTATGGGATCGTGGTGTTTCCCGAATCGACAAATACACTTCTTGCCGCTCGTCGACACGCCGAGGACGCTTACGAGCAATAAATGCCGAGCGCGAAGCCGCTCGTGAAGCCCGCCGAGGACGGCAGGTTCTTGCGCATCATGACCATGAACTTGCGGTACCAGAGCTTGATGTCGTCGTTGGTGATCTTGCCGTCGCCCGTCGAGTCGACCTTGGCGATGACGTCCTTCTGGACCTTGCCCCAGTTGATGTCGATGTAGCCCTGCGACGCCGCGGTCTGCGCCATGAGGAAGACGATGCCGACCGCGACGGCCGCGGCCTTGCCCACCTGCTTGAGCGCGTAGCCCGAGCAGAAGCCGAGTCCGCCCGCGAGCGTGAGCTCTCCGACGTGGCTCATGGCCTCGTCGATCCACTGCTCGATGGCGTCGTTGCGGATCTTCTTGGGGTCGTTGCCGCCGCTCGGCCCAGACTGCAGCAGCAGAGGAAGAAAAGGTCAGCCTCCCAACCAGCGTCCTCAAGCGTGAAGCAGCGACGCTCACCGCCTCGCCGTACACCACGAAGCCCTGGCTCAGCGCTTCGTTGGAGAGCGCGGCCATGACGCCCGCGCTCAGCACTGCGCCGATGGCCACGACCCGCGGCGCGCGCGGGATGCTGAGTGCGTCTGTCAGTTTGAAGTTGCTCGTCAGTCCTCCTGCGTGGCTCTACGGCCGATTGGCGCTACTGTATGGTAGAGAACGTACGGGGCGCGCGCTGGACGAGCGCCTGGCCGCGCGACGCCTTGCTCTTGGCGAGCGACAGCGACCGCGCGCCGAGCTTGCTCAGCTGCTGCGGCCGCACGAGGACTGCGATATGCGTGAGTTAGCGTCCATTTTAGGGCCGCGGATAGGATAGGGACGACCCGACTAACACTCACAGAGCTGCGCGCGCATGTGGATCGACATGGTGAGCGGCGGCGATGGAAGCGGCTGGCGGCGAATCCAGAAGTGCGTCCAGTTGCTGGTTTCGGGGGTGGTGATTTCATGGCGGCTGCATAGATGATGGCGCCGGCTTGGTGAGATGGTGGCGCCATTGACATTGCGTGTCTCTAGCCACCGAACTGTGACAACCCCCGCGTCACAAGTTCAGATTGCCATCCACCACTTCAACAGAAACCAAGGCAACCACAAGGGAAACCAAGCATCGAGAAAGGACGAGTTGGTTGCAATGCTGCGGGTTATGACTATGGGGGCGGCGGTGGCTAGTGGGAGGCCGCGTGGGGGACGTCGTAGGTCTCGTCGATCTCCTCGGCGATGATGCGCGCGACGTACGTGTCGCCGACGACGTTGCAGACGGTGCTGAAGCGGTCGAGCAGCCAGTCGATGGCCACGAGGTAGCTGAAGGACGCGGGCATCGGAGCGCTCGGGTACACGGTCTGCCACACAGAGTAGATGACGACGAGGCTCGAGTTGGTGATAGGTGCCGTGCCCAGCGACCCCAGCAGCGAAATGAAGACGATGAGCGAGAGCTGCCACCAGCCCAGCGCCAGGTCCTCCTCGGACGTCGACACCAGGAACACGACGGCCGCAGGGAAGTACATGGCCGCGCCGTTCTTGTGCGCGCTACAGCCAATGGTGATGACGAAGTGCAACAGACCTCTGGACACCTCGCGGGTCGCCTCGACGCAGCGCAGCGTCACGGGAAGCGTCGCGATGGAGGACGCGCAGCCGAACGCGAACAGAGCTGCCGGGATCATGGCGCGCATGTACGGGAACGGGTTCTTGCGGATCGCGAACCAAATCACAAACGGAAGGAATAGCAGCTCGAAGATGAACACCGACAGCAGGTACCCGGCGATCAAGATGGCGACGTGCGCCATTGACGTGGCGAGCTGCGACTGGCTTGACAGCGACCCCGCCACGAGCGACAGCACAGCCAGCGGGCTCCAGTCGATCAGCTTCTTGACGATGACGAAGAACACCTTGTTCATCTGGTTGAGCACGGCGAGCAGCGGGCTGTGCTCGCGAGTACTGACCTTGACGGCTGCAGCGCCAAAGATGAGCGAAAACGAGATGACGCTGAGCAGTGTGCCGTCCTGGAAGCTCTCAAAGATGTTGGTCGGCATCAGCTCGTGCAAAATGCTCGTAATCTGGGTCGTGATGGATGTAGCAGCGCTCTCGGTCGCGTCTGCGAGGATCACACCAGTCAAGTCAACCATTTGCAATGTGACAGAGTTGCTTGAAGCAGTGTTTGTTGCTGATCCACAGCTGACAGCTCCCGTTTTCGAGTCCGCTGCCCAAAACTTGCCGTTGGCGCACTCAATCTTCAGAAAAGCCGTGTCGGACTGAACTTGCGCGGTCGCTGTATCCGAGTGCAAGCCTCGCAGCATCACGGAGATTCCCATCGAGAGGATCGCCGCGATCAGCGAGAGACCAATGAAGTACAGAGCTGTTTTGGTGCCGATAACAGACACCTTCCCGATGACAACGATCTCTGCAACGCCAGTTGTCAAGCTTGTGAAGATCATGGGCATCACGAAACACTTGAGTACCTGAAGAAAGATGTTTCCGGGCAGGCTTACAAGCGCGGTAACATCTGAAGACACCTCGAGACTCGACAGCAAAATTCCAAACAGCACACCAGCAAAAGCTGCGATGAGAATCATTGTCGTAGGCTGCCGCAGGAAGGCGCAGCGTCGATCTTCATCCGGGTAGTCTGGGTACGAATTGTCTGCGCCGACTGACTGCAGGAACCGATTTGGCGAAGCTAACCCCGATGCAGACTGGCGGCCGAGCTTGCGCAGATGAGTGTACGTGTTTGCATCGGCATAATGCTCCGGCACGCCGATCGATTCGGTGGGGGTGATAACGTCCTCGCCATGTTGGTTGGTTACCTCGGAGTCTTCATAGAGCACGATACCCGCTTGGTTGTTCGCTGGCCGCATCGCTTCGTGGGCTATATCGAACTGACCGATCACGCTTTTGAGGTGTGGCCGCGCCAGCTTGAAGCGCCATCGGTTTTTCCTAGCACAGCGAACGGATTGTAGACAGTCGCTGTATAACGGTCGCTACGTATCTCGGAAACAATGCCTGACTCGACAAGCCATCTGCAAGCCAGATTCCGTGCATCATTGCACATGCGCTATATTGCTTAGTCGTGGTGGCCCATGCTGTAGGTCTCGTCGACTTGCTCCGCGATGATCCGCGCGACATACGTATCTCCGATGATGTTGCAGACGGTGGTGAACCGGCCCACAAACCACGCAATTGCCACGAGGTAGCTGAAGGAAGCCGGCATGGGCACACCAGGATACACCGTCTCCCAAATAGAGTAGATTACAACGAGGCTCGAGTTGGTGATAGGAGCCGCGCCGATGGAGCCTAGAATCGAGACGATCACAATCAGAGCAGCCTCGACTCCACCAATGTCGAGCTTCTCCTCAGCGGTCGACACCAGAAACACCATGGCTGCTGGGAAGTATATCGCAGACCCATTCTTGTGTGCCGTGCAGCCAATCGTGAGCACAAAGTGCAGTAGCTGGCGTGAAACCTCGCGAGTTGACTCTACGCATCGCAGAGTGACTGGCAAGGTCACAAGAGACGACGAACACCCGAATGCGAAGAGTGCAGCAGGCAACATGGCGCGCATGAACGGGAGCGGGCTCTTTCGAAGTGTGAGCCAAAGCACTGCCGGGAGGAAGATGAACTCGAAGACAAAGACCGAGATAAAGTAGCCCAGCATCATAATCCCAACGTGCGTGATGGCTTCAGCGAGGAGTGTCTGGCTTGACAGCGAGCCGGCAACGAGCGAGCACACAAAGATCGGGCTGAAGTCAATCAGACGTCGGATGATCGTGAAAAAGACCTTGTTCATCTGGTTGAGCACCGCGAGCAGGGGGCTGTGCTCGCGACGACTGACTTTGACCGCCGCTGCGCCAAAAGCGATGGAAAACGTGATGACACTTAGCAACGTGCCATCCTGGAAGCTCTCGAAAATGTTCTGAGGCAGCAATTCGTAGAGGATGCTCGTGATCTGAGCAGTGATCGACGTAGCCGCATTCGCCGTCGAGTCCCCTAGAATGACGCCTGTCAGATCGACCATGCGCAGTGTCACCTCTGTTGCGTTCGCGGCGTTGCTAATTGCCGACGAGCAGGTCATGACGCCTGTACTTCCGTTGGTGGACCACATCGAGCCGTCTTCGCACTCGATGTTGAGAAGCGCGGTGTCTTCTTGGATCGAAGCGTACACCGTGTCTGGATGGAGCGTGCGCAGCGACATGCTTACTACCATGGATAGGATCGATGCGACGGTCGAGAAGCCGATGAAATACGCGGTGGTTTGCGTGCCGATGACGGAGACTTTGCCGAGCAGCACGAGGTCTGCGACGCCCGTCGTGAGGCTCGTGAAAATCATGGGGATCACGAAGCACTTGAGCACCTGGAGGAAGATGGCGCCGGGTAGATTGACGAGTGCGCTTACGTCCTTGGACACACCGAGCGACGATAGCAGCGCTCCAAGCAGCACGCCGACGAAGGCGCCAAGCAGGATTTGCACGGTCTGCTGCCTCAGAAAAGCACAGCGGCGCTCTTCCTGCTCGGGGTACGCGCCTTGAAGCTCTTCGGGATGGCGCAGGCACCGCTCGGGCGTGCCGGCGCCTCCCTTGGACATGCGATCCGCGTCGTCGATCTTGCGCATGTGCGCGTACAGGTAGTCGTCATCGTGGTTGGCGTAGTCGCCGGGCATGCCGAGCGACTCGGTGGGCGTGATCACGTCGGGATCGTCATGCTGGGGGTGGCGACCCTCGCCCGACAGGTCGACGGCCGGGTCAGCGTTGAGCAGCACGATGCCCTGGGCGCGCTTGGCCATGGCCCAGCGAGAAAGTCGAGTCGAGCTGTCAGGACTGCGAGTCGAGCTGTCGAGGCCGGCGGGGCCGCGAAACGAGCGCCGTTTGGCCGAAAGCGGGCGGAAAACCGCCTCGCGGGTGGCGAATTAAGCGCTGCAGGCTGCTGCTGCTCGAGAGCCATCGAGAGCGGGAATAGCTGCGATCGCCAACGACACCCAGTTCCTCCATGAGTGGGGCGTCTATCTAGCTCAGCTAGACTAGCTGTCGATAGCTGGAATGATTCATGATATCCTCGTGCGTGGCAGTGCGTGGCAGGAGGTTTGAATCGCGCGGGTGACACCGCCGACATGGCTACGCTTTGTTTACTCTTGGTCTTTGTATACTGCCAGTGCGTCCGCTCTCTGCGTGCAAATCTGCGACCTCCACCGGTCTCAAAGCCTTTTACCCGGGTTATTATGTTTTACAATTGTAGATACAACTGTGTAGCACAGATTTCTCTAAAAGAGAAACATCTATTTATGAAGGGTATGCATCTCCGCGGGTCATCCCCTTCGCGCGCTAGTGTCTGCCGCCTCCCCCTCACATCCGAACTCGCCCTCCGGCCGCCACGTCGTCGAGCGCCTAGAGCCATGCCGTGCTTCTTCCGCGAGTGCGATTCCTCGTGGGAGCTGCAGCGCCTGGGGCTGGCCTTCGCGGGGCTCTATGCGTACCACCTGGTCGTGGATAAGCTGTTCATCTCTCCGTTCGTGGACTGGATCATCCGGCGCCGGTGGCTGACGGCTGACAAGCGCGACAAGTGCCGCGAGTCGCTCTACAAGAACGCGGCCGTCGGCGCCTTCTTCCTGCTCGGGTTCTCGATCGGCCGCGAGCAGAGCTGGTTCTTCAACCCGGACGAGTACTTCGAGGGCTTCCCCTACGAGGCGCCCGAGAGCCTGCGCTGGTACTACATGATCTACCTCTCGTTCTGGTTCCAGAGCGTCGACTTCATGCTGCAGATCACCAACAGCCACTACAAGGTCAAGCGCAAGGACAACGCCGAGATGCTCGTGCACCACTTCGCCACCATCTCGCTCATGGTCTTTTCCTACTACTTCGACCTCACGCGCGTCGGCATCTGCGTCCTCATGCTGCACGACGTCAACGACCTGCTGCTCGAGACGGCCAAGTTCTTCGTCTACCTAGAGCACGAGCTCATCGCCAACATCACCTTCGGTCTCTTCGCGCTCGTCTGGTTCGTCGTGCGGTGGTACTTCTTCGCCACCAACATCCTGCTCAGCGTCTACTACAACGCCTACGACCAGATCATCGTGCGCATCTTCGACGCCGGCGTCTTCTACGGCATCGAGGCCCACGTCTGGTACTACGTCTGGTGCGGGTTCTTCTCCTTCCTCGCGCTCCTGCTCGTGCTGCACATCTACTGGGGCGTGCTCATCGTCCGCATGGTCGTCAAGGCGCTCGGCGACGGCAACGTCGAGAAGGACATCCGCAGCGACTCGGAGGACGAGGGCGAGGACCACAAGGTCGACAGCGGCAGCAAGCCCTCGACGCCCACGTCGGACGGCAAGCCCAAGCGCCGCCGCGCGCCCAAGGCCGAGTGAAAGCGAGAGCCTGGCACTGTCAGACTGGGAAGTCAAGTAGGATTATAGAGTGAGCCCCGAGAGAGGAGGCAACAAGTTCAAAATGCTTGGTCACTGTGACTTGTCCGACTTGGCGCATCCAGTCGAGGGTAACGGATTGGTGCACCGCTTCGCTTGGTGACATTGTGGTATCGTGAGAGTATGAAAGCGAACCCTGGCGTCGTGCTGTTCGCAGTCGATGATCTACGGACGTCGACCGAGTCCATCGGTATGCACGGACACTTCACGGACTTGCCCCGAAAGCTGTCGGTTCCGGTGCTCCCGGAACCTCTGTATCCTGACGAGGAGCGGCGCTGTGCCGCGCTACGAGACCCGACGGCTTTAATTCTCATCGCAGCGTTCGTTGGTGTGCTACTCGGAGTCTTGCTATCGACACTGCAGGTGTCAGCGGATGTGAGCGCGCTAGTCAACCTTCCTGGCGTCATGTTCCTCCACATGTTCAAGTGCTTCGTCATGCCAATGATCTTCACGAGCCTCACGACGGGCGTCGCAGACATGGTACTCATGGGGAAGGTTGCTGTCATTGGATCGCGCACCGCAGCGTACTTCATTGGGCTGTCGCTGCTGTCTGCGATGCTGTCCATGGATGTCGCGATAGTGCTGCGCCAGCTCCACCCGAGCGTCGCGCACGGATCTAGCGCCAGTGCTACGGCATTCCTGGACGTGCAGTGCGAAGACGGCAAGTTCTGGGCCGCGAACGACTCGGGTGGAGCCGTCCGCTGCTCCTCCGTGAGCTCTGAGAAGAGCACGAGGCTGCAGATGGTTGATCTCACAAGTGTCGTGCTTGGTGATGCCGCCACACCCTCCGGGTCTTCTGTGACGAGTCAGATCAGCGGTATCCTCGCCGACTTGCTGCCCAACAACATCTTTGAGAGTTTCCAGGACGGCACGCTTTTGAGTGTTATCGGTTTTTCGGTCGTGTTTGGTGCTGCAGCCGTCAAGGTCAGCTCCCGTGAACGCAGCCCGCTACTCGCAGTCCTGACGCAGATGAACAACGTTTTCTTCATGGTCATCAAGAAATTGATCGACTGGAGCCCGCTGGCTGTGCTGTCGCTCGTGCGGGGTCCCTCTCGAGCCAAGCCAAGCTCGCAGAGTCTGTTACCCACGTTGGCATCATGCTGCTCGGGTTTCTCATTGCTGTTGTGATTGTGGAGCTAATAGTCTACCCCGTCGTGCTGTACCTCGCCATCCGCAAGAATCCGTTCCCGTACATGCGCGCCATTATCCCGGCAGCTCTGTTCGCGTTCGGCTGCGCGTCGTCCATTGCAACGCTCCCTGTGACGTTGCGCTGTGTCGAAGCTACTCGCGAAGTGTCTCGGGGGCTGTTCCAGTTCGTCATCACCATCGGCTGCAGCGCGCACAAGAACGGCGCGGCCATGTACTACCCCGCGGCCGTGGTATTCCTCGTAGCAACGGCAGAGCAAGAGCTGGAGCTCGGCTGGTGGCAGCTCTGCCTCATCGTCTTCATCTCGCTGCTGGGGTCGCTGGGCACGGCGCCCATCACGAGCTCGAGCCTCGCCATCATCTACTCGGTGTGGCAGACCGTGTACCCTAGCGCGCCTATGCCCGCGTCCTTCAGCTACCTCGTGGCCATGGATTGGTTCATCGACCGCGTGCGCACGGTCTGCAACGTGGTCGGAGACGCCTACGTCGCGCGAGTCATCGCCGAGCAGGTCGATGAGGCCTTCGACGAAGCCCAGCGAGCGCAGTAGAGAGCTGAGCGGATTTACGTTGAAGTGTTGATGTGTTGGAGAGATCACTGTGGTCACTCATCTGTCTGCCAGCCATCCCAATGCTGCGTCCAGTCCGCCGATGCAGTCGGAGATGCACCGCAGTCGCCGTCGCCGCGCGTCATCGACATGTTGACCTATGAGCGTTCGTGCGTGGCCGGATTTCGGATGACTCACTTTTCTTGGGGTAAAAGTCGACGCCAAACTGAGCCCAGCGTCAACTTTGTGAGGCCGTTCACTTTGTCTGTTTATATATCAATTACTATGTAAACATCAACTTTGGCGAGAGGAGGATGGTCCGCCGCAACGCACGCCCACCATGGGTGCGGGCTTTGGGGAGCGGCACGGTACCACGAAGTGAAGCCGTCTCGGATGTCCATGCGCATTCGACAACTTGCGCGGTCGCTCACAATGCTCTCGGCCGCCAAGCAGTTCCAGCCGCTGGCCATGGAGCCGTTCGAGGACTCAGACAGCACGTGCAGTGACGTGGACAGCGTGACGGAGCTGGTGGCCGACTGCGACGCCTTCATGTCGACGGCTGGCTGGGCCTCGCCCTCGGCCGAGTGGACACGCAGGCGGAAGCACTCGACGCCAAGCGGGAAGCTCAAGAAGGCTAATGTGAAGCTCCGAGCACCGCCGTCGCCCCAGCCATCGCGGCTCCGCACGTACACAGCTCGAAGGGTGAGCGACTGCGGTCTCTGGCGTCGTATTTGCCGAGCTGACAGCCTTGTGCTTTGTGCTGCTGCAGAACGAGATCGAGCGGCTCATGGGCGAGCTGCCGCAGCTAGAGGCGTACGTAGACCTCCTGAAGCAGCAGGCGGTGCGCCAGAGCGGCAAGCCGACGTCCATCGACAAGCAGCGGCTCGTCAACTCCAAGCTGCGGGAGCTCGCGTACCAGCAGCAGCTGGTGATTGCCCAAGCGCTGGCGGCCACGACGAGTTTCTCGGTATGTACTCGCAACCTTCTTGAGGCAGCAGTGACTGTGGCTGACTTCGCTGCCTGGTTACGCAGTCGCAGCTGCCGCTCATGCTTCCTCTGGACCGCGCGATCTGCCTGCCAAAGAACCCGGAGAGCCGCTGCAGGACGCTCTTGAGCCTGCGGGCTCGCGTTCTACGTGACGCGAGGGCGTTCATGGAGAACCGAACAATGTTCCTCGACCCAGACACGCTTCCGTGCCACGAGCAGTCTGCGCACATGACATCCGACGGAGACACGTGCTCGACCGAGTTCGCGGCTCTGCGCCTCGACACGTCCATGGGAGTCAAGGCCGTCTTCGATGCGCTCTGCTCCGTTCTGGCCGAGCAGGACGTCGTCATCTCGGAGGTCAACGGCGACTGCACCGTCACCGAGGCCATGGACGCGGTGCCGGAGCTCCTGAGCCGAGGCATCACGCACCACCGCCGCGTGAGCTCGGTTCCTGGCGGGCTGCTCGTCGAATCGAACGGCGTCATCTTCTCCGAGCACCGCGAGGCAGACGTCGGCGAGGAAGAGAAGGCTACCATCGTGGTGCACGCCGTGGAGAAGGACGAGCTGCGTCCGTACGCGACGGACCAGCAGCTCCGGCTGGACGTGTCTGCCGCCATCAGCGTTCGCGCCGTCCGCGGATCCGTCGACCGCCAGCCCCGTGTGGTCCTCACTCGCAGCATCTTCATTAAGCTGCATCGCACCTCGATGGCAGTGACGCCGGAGGAGATGCGAGCCATGCGCGACCGCCTCATGCAGCACCGCCGCGTGCTGCTCGACGCCCTCGCGGCTCTCGTCACAACTGCATCCAGGCATTAGGCAACAGACAAATTAACGACAACGAAAAACTCACTCCATTTATCTTCGCGCCAAAACGCCTACTTCTCCATCTGCGGATGATACGCGACCATGACCATCATGCCATGCACGCGAGCCGCGCGCATCGCACTCGCGGTGAACGCGTGCAGGTCGCCGGCGACCCGCGCAGCCGACAACTGCTGCGGCGATGCTTGGCCCTGGTCCCGCGCCGCCAGATCCCTGGCCTTGAGCTTCTTGGATGGTGCTTCCCTCTTCATCGCCGCCGCAGCCGCCGCCTTGATCCGCGGGCTGCGGCGCAGCTTCCGCTGCCGGTCGTCGCGTTCCAGCTGGCGGTGACAGCGCTGGTCAGCGATGCGCCGCTTGACCTTCTGTGCCCTGGCCGAGAGCTTAACGCTACCAGCAGCAGAGCGAGACCTCGCGGTCGCTGGAGCCGAGGTCTTCGTCGGTGAGGCTGTTGGCGAGGGCGCTGGCGCAACCGCGGCAGCCGAGGCCGCAACTGGAGCTGGAGCTCGAGCTCGAGCTCGAGCGACGGTGGCCTCCTTAGCCCGCTTTGGGCCAGCTGAGCGCGCGCTGCCTCTACGAGAGAAGGCGGAGATGGCGCTGGCGACGCCTGGCAGCGCCATGGCGAATTCTCGAGTGAGCATGCGGCAGTTGGCTGCAACCTGGATGTAAATGCAGATATGTAAATATTTCCACTCTCCATTTCCTCGCCTGAGCGTCCCAGTCAAACCGTCGCAATGAGCCGCTCGTCGACGCACTTTGTGCGTGCCAAGGCGGCGGCGCTGGACGTCGCGAGCGGCCTGCGCGTGGCTGCGGACGGCCGCACGGCCGCAGCGCTGCCGCTCGTGGCCGTCGGCGGCTGGGACAACCAGGTGCGGCGCCAAATTCCATAAATCCGCGGTCTCCGCGCTCTAAATGGCGCTCCAACAGGTCAACCACGTGTCGCTGCACGCCCCGACGCCCTTCGACGACCTCCGGTGAGGAAACGCAGCGCAATGGTGTAATTCTAGCGCTAATGGAGCTGACGAGAGCAGCGGGTGCGAGCTCGCGACCGTGGCGCAGGCGGAGCACGAGGGCGACGTGGCCGCGCTGCGCTTCGTGCGCGTGGACGGAGGCGAGCGGCTGCTGGTGACGGCGTCCTCGGCTGGAGGCCTGCGGGCGTTCCGGGTGCAGGAGGGCGGAGGCGCCATGCTCACGCACGTGGAACTGCCGCACTGGGGCAAGGTCTTCGGGGCCTTCGGGGCCACCAGTCTGGACGTGAGCGACTCCGGCGGCGCGGCCGTGAGCGCCAGCACGGGCGGCACGCTCGCGTGGATCTCACTAGACGAGTCCATGAACATCTCCACCATTGGTATGTGGCGGACCCGCTGCTAGGTCTTGCGACTGGTGGTCTCATTTGATGCTCGTCTTGGCAACAGAGAACAAGGACGCGAGTCGCTTGCCGCTGAATGCTGTCAAGCTACTCGGGCGAGACACAGTCGCCGCTACTGTTGGGTGCGTATCTACTGACAGGAACTCCATCATGGCAGTCAAGAGCTCTCGCTAACGAACTCTTTTGCTGTCAAACCACACAGTGCGGCCCCTGGCAGCCAGCTCCGAGTTTGGGATATCGCCGCCAACAACCAGTTCCCCGTCACCGTGTGCAGCGAGTACGTAGCGGACCGAATCCAGATGAATCACCTCACATCCTTCTCACCTTTTTCTCTTGCTGAATGCGCATTAGCCCCAAGACGAATGCGATTCTCACGTCAATCGAGACGCATCCGACGCGACCAGAGCTACTGTTCACTGGCTCGGACGACGGTCGAGTCTCCGTATGGGACCGTCGCCGCCTTGACGCCCCATTTCGATCGGAGGCGAAGCATTCTCGTGCTGGTGAGCATTCACGAATCCACGACACGTTGTACGGAGGACAAAACTAACGGATTTGTGCCATAAGTGCGATCGATCAAACTGCACAATGGGTCGCCGCGATACCTGTTCTCTGCAAGCGACGACGGTCTCGTCAAATGCTGGGACTTCCACCACGGGCGCCGCGACAATGACCCCGTCGAATACGAGCGCCGCAGCCTGAATGCGGCGTCGGCACAAAATGGATTTGGCAAGCACTTTGATGGCCTCGAGGTTGACGGTCTCGCGGTCAAGCGTATTGCCGACGGACCGCTTCCGTGGAGCGCTCTCACCATTCACGCCGAAAGCGACACACTCGTCGCGGGATCGGACGCGCAGTCGCTTGTTATCGTGCAAGGTGCGTCAAAGGTGATGGCGGATGTGTAGCGACGGCACGAAACTAGATCGATCGAGTTGCACGCGTTGCGCGGTTTCCACGCAGACAAGCTTTACATCCATTACACGGCGGCTTCGCCCTCACCTTCAATTTGATCCGCTTCGTTGTTGTTATTGCTGTTGTTGTTTTGAGCAGCATGATCTTGGTTGTCTCCTTCCGACCTATCTTGAGTAATCTGTTTGCTGCACCTGCGAGTACCAGTCGCCGTGTTCATCGTCATCAGCTCAACACTTCTCGTCCATTGCAATAACTCTCAAACCACTCACGTGTAAATGCCGTCGGGGAGCCTCAGGCCTGGCGCGATGTTGTCCAAGGCACTCGACGCCGACAAATACACGATTTTGCTGTAGAAGGCGCTGCTCACAGTCCGCTTGGCCACCAGCACAAGCAGCTTGAGCCACATGCTGGGCGTCAGCACGTAGACGTACCGCAGAGCTCGCTGGTGGCGAGCCTTCTCCGCTCCGAATATGTGGAGCAGCCGAGAGAACCACGCCGCAGATGCTGTCGTTTGGCTCCCAGCGGAATCCTTGGTTCCCCCTGGAGCGTCGTGCACGTACAAGATGCTGAAGTGCCCAGAGCTCCCGACTCCTGCACTGCTTCGTGCCACCGCAGTCTGAAGGATGTACAGCGCGAACAGCTCTACCCGTGAAAGATCGAGCGCTAGCGGCATGTTGGACGCAATGTAGACGACAACCGGAGCACCAGACAGGTCGACTCCACCAAAGTACAGGAACCTGCGGGCATGGAGATCTGCAAAGTCGTCGCTACTCGCTGCAAGCGAGCTTGTGCTCCCAGTGAGCGCGCGCTGGAGACGGTCCGCGGCATCTTTCTTCCGCTGGCGATCCGCTTCCACGGCAGCTATCACTGCTCGTCGCTGCCGTTCTTCCTGTGCTCGCCTCAAGCGCTCGACGCGGTCAGCATCTGGGTCCGTGGTCATTGAACGAAATTGCTGGATGGCGACGTCGGCATCTTCTTCGTCTGACACTGGCAGGGCAAGCAGTGCATCAAACATGTCAGCTGTGCGTCTGAATACAACCACAGACTGATGCACGCACGCGCATCGTCCGCTTGGTTGTCGTCGCCGTCGCTCGAGTCGCCGCGGTCCGCCTGGAACTGCGCGCCGATGCGGATCTTGCGCTCGGCAATGATGGGCTCGCCGAACTCGTCGCCTGGTATCATAGGATCGTGCGTTAGGTCAGCGTTGGCTGCTGAGCGAAAGCCAGCATGGGTTGGATCGGCTACCGAGGTCTCGGCCGGCGAGGAGACTCGTCGAGCGCGCCTGCTCCCGCTCGGAGCGCGGGAAGTAGAGCGGGAGCACGTTCTCGTACATGAACTGGTCCTCGCGGTTGTCCACGACGAACACGACGTGGTCCAGGTCGTCGCCGTAGTGCTCGAGGAAGCGCCGCACGGTTCCTGGCGCCGCCACATCACCATCACCATCAGCTCTTCAACCACCAGCGACGCAGCTCAAACCCGCACTCGCTGCGATGTGCGTGGCCTCCTCGCGCGGGTAGCTCTTGCGCAGCGAGTAGATACAGCCGAGGCCCAGCGAGCGCAGCTTGCGCTCCTTGGCGGCCTGCAGCACGCTGCGGTAGCACGCGTGCAGCGCGTGCTCGGCCGCCGTGCGGTACTTGGCGCTGTACTTGGGGTCCACCGTGTGGATGACGAAGCGCGCCGGCAGCTCGCAGCCGCGCGTCACCACGGCCTCGGCCGTGCGGCACGGCGCCGCCGCCGCGCACTCGACGCGCATCTGCGGACCCGCGGCCTCCCGCAGCTCGCCGCTGACGCCCCAGCCGTCCCGCAGCGCCTCATCCGTCGCGTTTGCCACCGCGTCGGCCCGCAGCCGCCACAGCGGCCCGCGCCACAGCGCCAGCTTGGCGTTCAGCGCCGCGTCCACGCGGAACGGCGCGGCTTCCAGGGAGCCGACGCTGGAGGCATCGGCTGACGCAGGCGCGGGCGTTAGCGCGCTCTGGTGGGCCCAGGCGACCAGCGCGGCCACATCGACGACGTTCATGGCAACGAGATGGATATCTGCGAGTGGCTCGGCGACCTTTCGAGGGAAAGATACCATTTTCCATACGAGCTCTTGACTTCCACCCCCACAACGGCGTACCGGGCCTGCCGGATGCCGTCACGTGAGCGCAATCGAGCGCTGTGCATGGGCGTCCGCGCGACACGCTGGCGTCCCACGGTCTGAGCGAGGCCGCGCTCCTGCAAGTTCAACTTCAGCGCCGCCCGGGCTATGCCAGGGCCGCCCGCCCCGACTCAACGATCCATGCAGCACCCGCCACCTGTCGGCATCGCATCAATTGGCCCGTCCACTGCGAGCGGCGCAGAGCGCGGTCAGCCTCATGGGAGTGCGTAGGCCACCGGGATTGCTGCTCCTCCTGACGCCAAGAGCCCAGGACGCGTGGGCCAAATCTCTCGAGCTGCTCGATCGGTAGCTTCCCTCACTTCGCAACTCGCTGCCGACCGAGCACAAGGACCCCGAGACCGAGACCAAGTCAAGCTCCCATGGCCGCGCCCAACCACGAGCCCCAGACGCCAGGGTATACGGCAGCCGTCACGCCCGGCAACGAGGAGGCGCTGCTGGCCGACGCCCGCACGCTCAAGCCCACGTGGGTGCTCTACGTCTGCGTCTTCACCGCCATGCTCGAGGCGTTCCACTACGGTTGGTCCAACTCCCAAGTCAACTACAGCCTCTTCAGCAACACGGAGCAGTGTAAGGCCCAACCAATCGAGGAAGGCACGTGCCTCATGTTCCCGGGCCATACTGCCACGACGTGGAAGCTGCTCGTCAACGCGTGGATCGTCGGCGGCATGTTCGGGTCGTTCGCGTCTGGCATGATCTCCAACAAGTTCGGTCGCCGTCAGGCCCTGCGCTTCAACGCAATTATCATGATCGTGGGCTGTATCATCGAGATTGTTGCCCCAAACGCCGGCTGGTTCACCGCCGGCCGATTCGTCGTCGGTATCGCCAACGGTATCGCCATGGCCGTCGTCAACACCTACTTCAGCGAGATCTCGACTCCGCACAACCGCCACGCTCTCGGCATCAACACGCACTTGGCTGCTACCATTGGCATCTTCTGCGTGGCGACGACTTTCTGGTACTGGGGAACGGCGTCAGGCTTCCGTTGGATCGCTGCGGTGCCGATCCTGAACGCTGTCGGGTTCCTTGGCCTGTCGTTCTTGGTGATGGTGGAGAGTCCAGTGTGGCTCGTGACGAAGGGC
>JAASGX010000370.1:0-24617 GCA_023334415.1 Phytopythium chamaehyphon | reverse complement strand
GAGGCCCAGAAAACGAATGCGGTTTTGGCGCTGTCTCACGTGGCGTATCACGGGGACATCACCAGTGCTATGCTGGCCGCGAACGGCTACGGTGTGCTTGTGCAGCTCATGCGCGACGGTAATTCCACCCAGAAAGACCATGCGGTTCAAACTCTGGTCAGATTGTCTATTCGCACTGATATCAGTGGTGCTGTGCTTGCGGCTCGTGGTATCGGTTCGTTGGTGATTCTTGTACGAGTTGGTAATGACGAGCAGAAGAAGCAAGCGGTGCTGGCATTGTCCAGCATGGCCATTCGTGCGGACATCAGCAGTGCGGTTGTAGCTGCGCGCGGCATCGATCCATTGGTTTTACTTGTGCGCAGTGGCAATGAAGTCCAGAAGAAGCAAGCCGCTACGGCGTTGGGCAACTTGGCTAGACGTGGAGATATCAGAGTCAGCAAGGCGATATTGTCGGCACGCGGGGTCGATGCGCTGGTCAAACTCGTCCGTGACGGTACTCCCTCTCAGAAAGAGCAAGCTGCGCGAGCGCTGGGCGACTTGCCCTGTCGCGACGATATCAGTGATGCTGCGTTGGCCGCATTCGGCATTGATCCGCTGGTGAAGCTCGTGCGGACCGGGACTTCCTCCCAGAAGGTCGAAGCCACTCGAGCTCTGGCAAACTTTCGTGGTGATATCGGCGGCGCGGTGTTGGCTGCCAATGGTATTGACCAGTTGGTAAAGCTTGTTCGCAGCGGCAGCACCGAACAGAAAGAAGTCGCCGCCCTGACGCTCGCCAACACGTCTAGTCGCGCGGATCTCAATACGGCGGTATTGGCTGCGCGCGGTATCGAGCCTCTCGTGCAGCTCGTACGCAGCGGTAATTATCGTCAGAAGGTGGAAGCTGCTCGAGCACTGGCCAACTTTGCGATGCATTCGGACATGAGCAAGCCGATGGTGAGTGCTCGCGGAATCGAGGCGTTTGTTCAGCTAATGCGTGACGACAACGAGGAATTGCAGCTGCAAGCGGCTCGTGGATTAGCCAACTTTTGCAGTCGAGCTGATATCAGCCAGGCGGTGATCGCAGCACAAGGTATCAATGTGCTCGTGCAGCTTATGCGCGATGGAACAGCCACTCAGAAGAGGGCTGCGGTGAAGACGATTGCCAACTTGGCCAAGTTTGGGGACATTAGCAACGCTATGTTGTCTGCGCACGGTATCAAGGTGTTGGTTCAGCTTGTGCGTGACGGCAACGACGAACAGAAAAAGTTTGCGGCAGTGGCGTTGGCCTTCACTCCCATCCACGGCAACATCAACTCAGCGGTTCTTGCTGCAAACGGTGTTGACGCGCTTGTGAAACTTGTACGCAATGGCAACGACGTACAAAAGAAAGAAGCTACCCGAGCATTGTCTATCCTGGCTTATCGCAAGGGTATTGCTCGAGCATTGCTGACAGCACATGGTGTTGATGCGCTGGTGCGGCTCGTTCGGAGCGGCACGAACGAGGAGAAGGAAGCAGCGGCAGCAGCACTGCTGAACTTGTCTAATGACGACGATATCAACGACGCGGTGGTGGCTGCCGATGGCATTCCGGCGCTGATTCGACTGATCCGGACCGGTGTCGGCGGTCAGGAGCAAGCTGCAGCTGGAGCACTGGCCAGTTTGACAAGCCGTGGTGACATCACCGATGAGCTGGTGGCTGCAGGAGGAATGGAAGCGCTTGCACAATTGGTGCACGCGGGCACCGCCGCCGAGAAGCACGTTGCCAAGATGGCGATGGAAAACATGGTTTCTGCTGCGGGCTATGAAATTTCGGGGTGGTAACTTGCTGGGTAAGGGCTGCGTCGACGACATGGTGGGAATAGGTCGGGGCGATTCGTGATTCGGTATGTATTTGGACTGGCACAGCATTGGCGGTCGCAAAGAGGAGTGAGCGGTTTAGCTTCTCGATTGGAATGTCAAGTGACGTGATGACAGCACAAAGCATTGTTTGTTGCTTTTCCATGCTGAAGTGAGTGGCACCCCACCAGTCCATCAAAGACGCAATTCACGCGTGCAAACTTGTCGAGCGCACGAGGCAGAGGTCGAGCTCATGAACGATGTCGGACTTGTCCTGCCTCGTCAATCTCCTCGATCGTCGAGCCTAATCCGGTCGCTCATGCGCAGCTCAGCCAGCGTTGTCACTGACGTGAGGTCAGTATGGGACTGGAATATTTTGAATTACCAACCGCCCAAGCCAATCACGATGCTCGGGTCCCCGGCAGCCCCGGCGCCGGAGCCCCAGCTGGCGCTCGCCAGCGCTCGCCGCCCGCGCAAGCGCGCCGCCCCCGACGCTGAGGCGGGCGCGAGTGCGAGCGCCGAGGAGGCTGTGCTGCGGCCCGCGGGGCGCACGCGGTCGTTCCTGCGGTCGCACGCGCGCAAGTTCGCGCTCGAGGTGGTGGGTCGCGACGAGTCGACGGGGGCTGTGACGGCGGCGCTGTGCCTGTTCTGCAAGCACTTCGGGCGCGAGGGCCGGCCGGGCAAGAAGCGGCGGCCCACAGCGCACTTCAAGTACTTCCGCCAGAGCTTCCGCACCGACCTGTACGTGCAGCACCACGCCTCGCAGCACCCCGCGCGCTGGGCCGAGTACGACGCGCTGCCCGACGACGACGACCGCAAGCGCGCCTACTTCCCCGCGGCGCCCGCGCCCTCGCGCCAGGACGGACGCGAGGCCCTCGCGGGCGACCGGCTCGTGGCCGAGGCCGCCGCGGCCGCCAGGAGGTCCACGGACGAGCACCAGCTCTGGTTCGCGCTGCCCGCGGCCGTCGTCGAGCTGCTCCAGCCAGGACCGTGGGCGCCCGCGGGCTTCAGGGCCTGCAGCCGCGCAGCCGCCGACCAAGACCAGGGCCGCGACCGAGCGCTCTACCGCGTCGCGCTGTTCGCGCGCGAGCCACTCGACCTCGCGCTTGACCACTTCGCGGCGGGGGTGACGGCGCAGCAGGCGGCTAGAACGATCGCGGCGACGACCACACGCAGCGCCACCGGCAGAGGCGCCCCGCCGGCGACGCTCGCGACCTCAGGGGTCGACGAGATGGAGGCGCTCGCGCAGCTCACGGTAGCGTCTAGCTTGACCAACCTCGGCTCGGTCATGGCGAGCGCGATGGGATTCACGCTCGAGATCCACTCGGTGCGCTCCACTCCTATCACCGGGCTTGAAGGAGTGGAAGACGTGCTACTAGATGTGCGAGTTGTCGTGTTCGTGCCCGCCCTCGAAGATGTGCACAGCTTCCACCTCGTGGCGTTCCCCAACGCTGCTGCCCGGGACGCAGAGAAGCTCGGAGTCGCCGTCGTATCTTTACTCGACGCCATGCTGCCGCTAGGAACTTGGTGCGGGCGCTTAATTGCTGTGGCGTCGGATGGGTTTGGGCCTCAGGCCCGAGCGTCCGAGCTCGCTGCATGGCTGTGCGCGCACGCACGCTCGCAGTCACCCCATGCCGTGCTCCCTGTTCGCATGTGGGTGGTCGCACCTCACGTTCATCTCGCGCTTGATGCCTTCTACACGTCGATGCTAGACGGTGAGTTCATTCCAGAGTGGCGGCGGCTCGTGGCACTCATCCAGTCGCATCCTGGCCTCGTCCAAGAAATGGGTCGACCTCCATCGTGGTCACCTGCAGGCGGAGTTCACGCCGACAAGTGGCTCGTTCTGGGCCGTGACGCCAAGTGGATCAACGACAAGCGAGTGCGCCTTCGCAAGACGCTGGAGGAGCACGAGTCCGACGCAGTTGTGACGCCTAGCGACTCGTGGTGGGTCGCGTTTTTCGTCGTCAACTGGGTCGCCAGTCGCGCTGACGACGCCTTCGCGAGACTTCGGGCGTATCCGCAGGCTGCTACTTCGGCTGCAGCTATTGCTGAGCTGGCAGGCGAGATCGCTGCTGCGTTCCGCGCTCAGCCGCCGACGTCTGTCGTGCTCAACGAAGACTTCAAGGTCTCTCGCGCAGGACGCTACGCCGTATCGGCTGCCAACGTTCGAGAGTTCGCAGACGACCTGGGTTTGTTTGTGAGCAACCTAGTCGCGCGCATTGACGCGCCAGCGCTCGACAAGGTGCTCGCGTCCGTCGCCCAGGGTATCGCGAACTTCGTGGACGCGCTGGTGGAGGTTAGCGGGTCCGTTCCTCCTTCCGAGTATCACGAGTTTGCCTCCTTTCTTCTGCCGGTGCGTCCTCCGGAGCTGGCGAGTCTAGCCGGTCGCGATCTCGACTCGCGGCTCTCTCCGCTCCGCCATTTGCTCGCAGACGAAGAAGTGCGGGACGCCGTGGACCAGGAGCACCAGGCGCTGCGGCGCGCTGCCTCCCGCTCGCCGCTGTCGCCGTCCGCCGCTGCCGCTGCCAAGTCCGAGCTCGCGCGCGCTTGGGAGCCGACTGACGGCAAGTTCCCGTATCTGCAGGCGCTGGCGGGGACCGTGGCCACCGCGTCAGCCGCGAGCACGCGGTTCGGAGACCTGTGGGAGTGCGGACTGGCGCTGCCTGCTCGAGCCTACGGCCGCGTGGGTGGCGACGGAGCGCCTCCAAAGGCTGGCGGGCCGGTCGCCTCCGTCGTGGACCTGGCAGTCGAGGCGGCGCTGCACGCGCAGCAGTTCGCGCAACTCGAGGAGCTGACGGCGCTGCCGGTCAACGGCGAGGGCGAGCGCGACGCCGAGGTGTGACGGCGCCACGTGAGACGCGTCAGTCTGGTGGATCTTTATTGCGACCTTTTGAATGTATCTTTGCGTTGAGCATGCAGATCTTCTCCCCATTGCAGCTTTTCGGATCCGCCGCTGACATGCAGCTCTTTGCGCAGCCCAAGGGCGAGGACCTCACGGTGGCGGCGGCCGACGCCTCCATGCGGTCGGCCCAGCTCGCGGCCGCGCTGCTCGGGCCTTTCGACGCTGCCGACCACGAGGTGCAGCGGATACCTCTTGCTCTTTCGAGTTGTTCGTAGGACCGCTTCTCACGACTTTCCCCACTAGACCTGGTGCCAGTCGGCCACGTGTGAGCCGCTCTCGGTGCTGGTGGGCACGCCTGAGAGCCGAGGGAGCTACCTGGCCAAGCACACGACCTTCCTCGTCGCGCTCTCGTCCACGGGCGGGCTCAATGCGAGTGTGAGGCGCCGCTACAGCGATTTCTCATGGCTGCGATCTGTGCTTCGAGCCCGCTACGTCGGCTTGCTGGTCCCCTCGCTGCCCGACAAGTCTTCCGTCGCCGCAGTCGCGGCCATACGAACGGCTCCAGCTTCGACCGCGGTCCTAGTTGCTCGTGCACGAGGACTGACGTTGTTCCTGACGGCTGTGCTTGCGTCTCCGTACCTGCGATCGGATGCAGCAGTGCTCGGCTTCCTGTCGTCGGAGGACTGCGATTGGGAGGGTGCCAAGAAGGCGAGCTACTCTGAAAGTCTTCACCCATTATAGGCGCTTGGTTAGCTGACGCGGTATTGTGTGCGAGCAGGAAACTGCAGTGCTCGACAACGCAGGTATCGGCCACCTGCGCTGGCTACACCGTGTGCTCAACGCACGGATCAATAGCTCTCCCGACAAGTATTAAGACTGCCTTTTGATGCTGCTTGTTATGAAGTTTGCTCTAACTTCGTTGCGTGCAAAGGGCAATTGAGGAATTCAAGCGAGAGGTCGAGCAACAGGAGAAAGTGACGAGCGAGTTGGTGGTCGTCGCCAAGCGACTCGCAGATCGCAGCGCTGCGCGCGCCAAGGACATCGTCGCCCTGCACACGGCTTTCTCAAGCTGGCAGTCAACTGCATCCACGAACCAAAACGAAGACAACAAGACTCTAACAACTTTTTTGGGATCGACAGCAAGTGCAATCGGTGGGTGGAGCCAGCTCGCCCAATTCCAGCCTACGGTGCACGAGCTACTGCTGCTTGAGGGTATCCGCTATGTGCACCACCAAGCTGCAGACTTGAAGGAACTGCTAGTGGAGCGGGAGCAGCTGCTGCTAGCTGACGCGCCTCCTGAAGACAAATCAAAGCCAGCGACGGCTTACTCGACTGCCATGGCGCTCAACCTGTCGTCCCAGTTGGCGTCCCGCCTGCGTGGGGCGTCTATTACTGAGCCGTCAGCCGTCGAAGTTGAGGCCAAGAAACGTCGCGATGGCCACCTCTCGTCGCTGATGACCCGCGGGCTCATGGGTGGCGAAATGCATCGATTCCGGTTTGTGGTGACCATGACCACTTCTGCTTCCTAGTGCTGTCCTCTGAAGCGTTCGTTTGCACAGAGCGGAGCAGACCCGCACGCTCAAGCAGCTCATGGGGCAACTCGCTTGCGCCGAGGGGCAGGTGGCCAAGCGTGTGCGTGACTCGACTACAATACATCCTGGCACGCTGTCTGCAACGCCTAACTCCAATGTTGACCGGTGCAGTCGTCAAGCCTGTGGCGCGAGTACCTCAAGACGACCGACCTCAACCACGACGTGCGTGTCAACTGTTGGTATTTTTGGTGCGAACTTGACCACTCACGATCGCTGCGGCTTGTCCAGGAACTCGTGGCGAGCACCAAGCAAGTGCTGGACGGCGCCGTGGGGCAGGATGCGGCACCGGAAGGCCCAACGTCCGCCGACGCCTTCTGACCTGCAACAATGTAGCCATGTTTGTCTTGGCACCCAGTCAGCGGCATGGAGCGAGTGCGAGTGAACCCAGTGCGGCACGTCGCCTCTTCTATATTTTCCGATTTACTCTAAAACGTCGATTTTTGCGTAATTCCGCGTGGCTGATATTCGAGCTCTTGGTCGGTCGTGGGTTCCGACTTCCGACTTTCCATCTCGCCGACACCAGGAGGCCTCGCGCACTCTGCCAGCGACCGCCGCAGCCATGTCGCGCTTCCTCGCCGAGCCGATTACGACCAAGGAGTCGGAGACGCTGATGGGCCACGGGCTCACGGTGGGCCGCTCGGCCATGCAGGGCTGGCGCGACACCATGGAGGTGCGGCTACCGTAGTCGCTCTGACAGAAGCCGCAGCCGGACTGACGCGCGTGGCAGGACAAGGACATCGTGCAGATGCCGATCGACGCGCGCGCGGCCGACTCGTGCTGCGTCGGCGTCTTCGACGGCCACGGCGGCGACGCCATCTCCACCGCCGTGTACGTGATCGACCGATGGAGCTGAGGCGAGGAGAGGAAAGGAGAGGGAGCGCTGACTCGGGCTGAGGCGGTGACGACAGGGCGGAGCGCATCGTGGCGCACGTGGCGGGCACGAGCGAGTTCCAGAAGGACCCCAAGTCGCCCGAGGCGCTGGCCGTGGCGCTCACCAAGGGCTTCGTCGGCGTCGACGAGGCCGTCAAGGAGGACCCGGCGTTCGCCACGTCGTCAGACGAGGTCGGCTCCACGGGGCTGCTGGCCATCATCACGCCCACGCACATCGTGTGCGCCAACGTGGGCGACTCGCGCTGCATCCTGAGCAACCGCAAGAGCAAGCCCGTGATCCAGCTCTCGATCGACCACAAGCCCGACCTCGAGTTCGAGAAGCAGCGCATCATGGCGGCGGGAGGGACCGTCTTCCGAGGCCGCGTCTGCGGAGGCGTCGCCGTCTCGCGCAGCTTCGGCGACTTCTGGTTTAAGCGCAACGCCGCGCTTAAGCCGCACCAGCAGCTCGTCACGTCCGAGCCCTGCGTGCGCGTGCAGGCGCGCGACTCGAACGACGAGTTCCTCGTGCTCTGCTGCGACGGCATCTTCGACGTCATGAGCAACGACCAGCTGCGGAAGTTCGTGCACAGCAAGCTCAAGGCCGGCATCAAGGACCCCAAGATCATCTGTGAGGCGCTGCTGGACGAGTGTCTGGAGAAGGGCTCTCGCGACAATATGAGCGCTGTGCTCGTGCTTTTCGACGCGGCCATCAAGAAGTGAGCGTAGTTGCTGGGTTCCAAGAGTGCTCGCCTGCTTTCCTGTTTTGTCCTTTAATCTGAAAAACTTCGAGTTGATTCCTTCAGTGTTGTGTCTTGTTGTTTTGAGAAGTGTTAGCCATGAATTCGAACAGCAAAGTCGCGCGGAGGGCCTCGCCCGCCTCTCGCTCCTGAGCTTGAAGATGTTCATTGCAGATACTAGTAGAGTACACTAGAGAGTCGACCGGCGCAGCGCTGTGCACAAGCGGCAGCAGCCGCTTCGGGTAGAGGCCAACTAACAATGTCATCAGAGGACGATACTGTTCAGGCTCCGAGATGGAACCTGGAGCCGCTGGCGATGCGAAGGATCTAATTGCGAGTGTGCACGCAAGGCGAAAGCACCGAACCACTTCTGCGTCCATCAGTAGATCAATATCCCCATCGCCACAGCAGTCGTCTTCTTCATTGCAAACGGCGAGTCTTTTGGCTGTGAGCCACTGGAGCGATGTGAGTGCACGCTGTTCGACACTCACGACAGCAGCAAAAGCCAAGTATCGAAGGGAAAAGCAGCAGTGGAAGAAAGATCGGGGTGGGAAGTACCGAGGCTCGCGGCAAATGCCGTGCAGCAGTGTTTCGCGCACCGCTGGGCCGCTTGATTCGAGTAACAGCTCCAGGATATGCGGGTGATTCGCTCCAGCCGCGCATGAGAATGCGTATCCAAGTAGCTCCTCAGCATCACGGGTCAGAACCGGCATATTGCTGAGAAGGAGGCCAAGCGCAGCGGCTGTGGCAAGTGCATCACCATGAGTGCAAGCGTCAATCAGCGCACGCTCACGCAGTAGATCAATGGGAGTCCCCGGAGCCCGCTCTTGCGCGCTAGTACTGCTCAGAGTGCTGAATCGAGAAGAAGCAGCGCGAGACGGCGAGCCCTTGGGATTCGTGGCTAAAGATCGACGGCTCATGTTGCTCGTGCTCCAAGGCACAAATCGTCGAAGCGACGCTCGAACATGGACAAAGATTGATTTTGCCAACCGACGTACTTGTTTCCATCGGGAATTACTATCGAGAAGCATGCGGTGGTCTCTACAGGTTTCCATCGTCATAGATCTTGACAATGCTCTGGGTATCGCACTTCGCCTGTGTCATCGGACACGTACCGTGCTGTTCGATGTGCCGGAACAAGCACGTGTAGCAGAAAACATAGCCTGATACCGACATGGCTGGGTTGACACGGCGCTGCTTGCAAAGTGGACAGAGCGATGGATCCAGTGACGCCGCGGTCAATGCGTTTCCGGAGAACTGCGGCGGGAGCGGCGGAGGCGGAACTGGGGCGTCTGTGCCAGTCATGCGCATTTTTGCTGCAACTCCTTCTTCCGAGTACATCCACTCGAGAAACTTGTAGCAAGCAATGCCCAGGATCAGCAGGGCGTACGAGTGATCAAGAGTAGCCCATGATGCGCGCAGCAACAATCGGCGGAGCCGGGTGAAGAGCCCCACGCCCCCAAGCTTCTCGAGAGCCTTCGCGCGATACTCGGCCACATTTTGCTGGAAGGCAGTCTGCACTCGAGATAAACCACAAATTAGCGAATGCCCAAATATCGATGGAAGCAGCCACGAAGCCGCAAATTTACCTCGTCTTCAGGAGTAACTCGCACGAGGATCGTTTTCATCCGACGCAGGAACGGGGAAAAGTACGGCGTGTCCCCAAACAAGTACAGCCACTATACATTGGCGTCAGCATTCGTACACAAAACGTCAACATGATAGCAAGGCCGCTTACCTGGTACAGGAAGAACGTGCCTTCGTAGGCAAAATGCGCGAACGGGTACGCTTTGACAAATGCCCGCTTCAGCGAGTACAGCGCCTCGAACTGGCGCATCCGCCGGAGGAACGCCCGCCATTTGCCCTGGCTGTCCGCTGCTTCAGCTGCCGCACTTGGCCGCGGCGGTGCGCTCGGCAGCCGCTCCTTGAGGTCCTTGTGGAAGTTGTCCATCTTGGCCTTGAGGTACGGCACCAGCACCTGCACGAGCGCAGCGATCAGCACCAGCATCTATACCACGTCTGGCAGAACGGCGAATACGGCTCACCGCGAAGAGTAGCGCCGAGCGCCGCGCGCGAGCCGTGAGCGGCGCCGTGGCGATGGCGCCGGCGGGCGCGCCCTCGGCCGCGGGCAGCAGCAGGACGCGCTTCATGCCGTAGAACTTCTCGGTGGCGAGACCGTCGTAGCGCGAGAGGAAGTAGCGCTCCACCAGCAGCCGGAGCAGCGCGTAGGCCTCCTCGAAGCGGCGCACAGGCAGCGAGAGCGCCAGCGGCGGGTACGCGTCCGCCAGCGAGTGCGCCAGATACTCGGCCGCGGGCTTGAAGCCGCCGGCCATGCGCTGCTGCATCAGCAGCTCGAACAGCGACGGCGGCTGCGGGCCCGCGGCCTCGGCGCCCGCCGCCGCGAAGCCCTGCGTCTGCTCCAGGAACAGCATCGGCGATCCCCTTCGGCTTGGTGTCGCCTTTCTCGACTGCAACCAAGACGTCAACAGAAGCGGCGAGCGACCTTCGGGCGACCGTCGCAAACTCGAGCTCCCGGTGACGTACCGGTACGTCACCGGTATAATAAAGCGTAGACTGTTTTCGTGGCTCTTCGATGCTGGAAGGCGTTACGTCTGAGTAGAACCGCATCACCACGCGGTGGCGGCTTTAGAGGCATGCGCTTCAACGTGGAAGCGCCGCAGCTGATAACAAGGTATCTTCCTTCGGCCAGAGAGTTGCATGGAAACCTGCCTACCTGCTGCAATGCATGCATGGCAGGAGGCAGGCAGGCGAACCTGTGCTAGTCAAGCAACAGCAGGATATCGCACCGCCACGTCGCTCCACACGTTGCGTTGGTGGCTGTTCTCGATCCTTTCTGCTCCCCGTCCCGGTGCGCCGAGCGCAGCGATCGTTTCGCGCATACTGGGGCCGAGACGAAAAGCGAGTCGCGCTTCGGGCAGAAACGCCGGCGCCGCCTCTCGTACGCACGCATTTCGAGGCCCCAACGTCCTTCCGTCCGTCTTGCAGCTAGCTCACTTGCGCTCTTTCCAGTGAACAGACGTCTTGCTTGGAGACTCACTCCGTCGACGAAGATGGCGATGCGGTCCGCGGTGTCATCGGCCCCAGCTTCGGCTCGCGGCGACTCGGTGTCCGCGTTCACGGCCTTGTGCCAGCAGCGCAGCAGCTACGAATCCGCCGCGTCCTACGATTCGCTGTCCGACGCGTCGTCGCAGTCGCAGTCGCCGCCGCCGTCGCCGACTGCCTGGACTTCAGACCTCGCGTCGGATGATTCCAACTCCTGCCCGCATCCAGGATGCACCAACGCGGTTCGCTCGCGAGGAGTGTGTCCTCGCCACGGCCGTGAGACGCGCTGCAGTGTGACGGGCTGCGGCAAGCACGCTGCGTCGGAAGGACTTTGCGTTGGACACGGCGGTGGATGGCAATGTACGCATTCAGATTGCAGCAGCAGCGCTGTCAGTCGAGGGCTGTGCGTCCAGCATGGCGGCGGGCGGATATGCAAGCACGAAGGCTGCTCCAAGCACGTGGCATCGGGCGGGTTGTGCCGAGCTCACGGTGGGGGACGGCGCTGCAAGATTCCTGACTGCATGAGCAGTGCCCAAAGCCGAGGATTGTGCTACGTCCACGGCGGAGGCGGCCGATGCCAGCAGCTTGGATGTGCATCGAGTGCCAAGAAAGGCGGTTATTGCATTGCTCATGGCGGCGGCCATCGCTGTCGAGTGCAAGGATGCTCCAGCAGTGCAGTCAGCGGAGACCTCTGCCGTGCTCACGGCGGCGGCAAGCGATGTGCCGTCCCTGACTGCAAGAGCAGTGCCAAGACTGGGGGATTGTGTATCGCCCACGGAGGTGGCAAGCGCTGTACTGCCGAGGGATGCAAGAGCAGTGCCCAACGCATTGGCTTGTGCAAGGCCCATGGTGGAGGACGCAAGTGTGTGACTCCAGGATGTGTCAACAGCGCGGTGAGCCGCGGAAAGTGCATTGCACACGGCGGGGGCAAGCGTTGCATCCACGAGGGCTGTTCAACTACCGCTCGGCGTGGCGGGTATTGCTTCGCTCACGGTGGCCGTGCGCCAGCACCCAGTGCTAGCACCAAAAGGCTCGTCGGAGATCCTACCAGTCGCTCAGGAAGTGGCTCGAAGCGAGCGCGATCTCAGTTGGTCACGAGGGACGAGCGGATGGTAATTCGGAAGCCAGGCGTGGACTCTGTTGCCCCGATGCTGCTGACACCAAAGCCAACTCCTGGTTTATCTGTTGGCCTTCCCATGACGCCGCCTGTAACTTCGCAACCACTTCGCCCACGTTTACCGTCATTGAGCCTTTTGCTTTCCAAGCAAGACTCCGTTCGAGAGACTGAGTGCATTCCTCCAATCCGCTCTGGCATCCCGCCACGTCGCTATAGCAGTGACCTGGCCGACGACGCGAAAACTAGCGGTGCAGACACAGTGGACAACGAAGCCAAGCTTCCAGCAAGCGACTCTGCTGGATACTCGTGGCGACGCCTACAAGAAACTGTGATGCAGGAGTCAAAGGCTGAGGGACTCGACAGCGAGACAGCGACGGATGCCAAAAATGGCGCTGCTCACAACAGCAAAAAAGACACGAAGAGTCCCGTGCTTGGTCAGCAGTTCGTCACCTGCGCGTGAGGTCAAGTGGCATTGAATGCGTTTGCTTTAGCTGTATGAACTGCGATGAGTCTGAGTAGCAACAACATGTTGTTGAGAGAACGATGCCTGACAAAGATTTTTTTGGTAATTCAAAATGTCGATGCTTTCACAGTCAGCCCGCAGTTGCGGGCAGCCATGCGCACATCTAGATAAATATGAACTCGCGCTCCTTCCGCTGGGGCGCTGCTGATGGCGTCTTCCTCCTATTCGCCTCAACGTGAAACACGCAGCAGTCTTCGTAAGGAAAAACCACTCTTGAGAACTAGATTCCCGAGTGATTGCCGCAAACCCATTCTGGGCATTACTTGGCGTTGAGTGTCTGGAGGAACGACTGACGAATCAGGTCGTCGCCGTTCTTACCGCTGATCACCAGCGGAACGGTCGAAGCCAGTCGCGCCTCCATGGCCAGCTTCTTCTCGCGGAAGTCAAACTCACGCTTTTCCACAAGCGGAATCGCCGAGTTGCCTTCGGCCTCGGCAATCGCTAAAATCTTGGCAGCCTCCTTCTGCGCAGCCTCGATGATCGCGTCAGCCTTCGTCTTGGCGACGTTCACGTACTGGTTGTAATCCTTCTTGACCGCCAGCAGCTCAACCATCGGTTGCGCCTTGCGCTTTACGGTTCCCGCTGTCGCTGTTGAGACAGCATCCGTCTTGAGACCCTGCGCCGCTAGAATCTTGTTGTCGTTTACAGAAACGTGTTGCGCAATGGCCACCTGCGCCTTGGCCTCGGCTTGAGTGCGCACTTCGTCGCGGTAGATGTCAGCTCGAGTGTTTTCAGCGCGCAGATCTTGGATTGCACGCTCGTTCTCCTTCTGCAGTGCCGTCAGCTTTTGAGTCTCTTCGTTGAGCAGGATGCGCAGGCGGTTCTCGTGATTCTTCTCCTGCTCCTCCATCTTGGTCTTGAACTCGGTTGTCTCCTCAAGCATCCGGGACAGCTTGGGCGGCAGCTCGACGTTCGTTACCTTGACGTTGTGGATGAACACGCCGTACTCGTTCAGCTTGGTGTTCAGGTCCTTCTTCATGCCCAGCGCAAACTCCTCGCGCAGGTCGTGCACCTGGTCGTGGCGCACAGAGTGGACCAATCCGCGGATCGCTTCCTCCATCAGACTGTAGAGCAGCTCGTCGAAGCGATGGGCGCCGAGGCAGTACACGAACTTGACGGCGTCCTGCTCGGTCGGGCCAATCTGGAAGCTGATGGAGATGTCGATGTCCACCATGACGTTGTCGGACGTCGGGCACTGGTGCACCGGGTTCGTGTACGTGACGGCCTGCTTGGTCACAATGTGCGAGATGCGGTTCCATCCGGGCCAGAAGAGCTTGAGCCCCGGGTCCATCATGCCGTCGTGGGCGTTCCACTTTTGCTTGAGCACCCACCTGCGCCCAGCGAGCAACGGCGTCAGTCTCCATGTTCATCAACCTCAAGACAGGATGCGTAGACAGACGTACAGGCCCGATGGCACGCGGGTCGCGATCGTCATGAGCGACGGATAGCTTGGCGTGAGCACCAGCGGGATGCGGCCGTCCGTGACCTTGGCATTGAACTGCTTCATGGCTGTGGGTTCCGTTCGCAGCGGTCAGTTCGTCTCAAGCGAGACCAGCGCATGTCCGCAGGTCTGCTTAACTTACCGTCCGTGGGCTTGCTGATGTCCTTCTGCACCAGGTGGTTCTTGCGGTAGCTCAGGCGGTTGCGCGTCGACGTCGTGCGTGCGAGGCTCGTCATGGCGGTGAGCGGTCGAGAGGCGCCTGGGCTCGGCTCGGCTGGACTGGGACTTGCTCGGGAAGCGGGAGATTTGGAAATGGCGACAGGCATACGGTCGCAGATGGGCCAAGGAGAAGCCTACATCTAGAGTGAAGGCGCGTGTTGCTGTTGTGGGTACAGTTGCCAGCGGCCGCTTGATGGATACACTTTTCCCTCCTGCATGTCGGATTTTTCGTCCGCGCGGATCATCGCTAACGCAGCAGCTGTTGTGCAGACTAGCGGGCCTTCGCAGATTCGCAAAGCCTCCTTTGCTGCCACCTGCGCTAGGCTAGTGCAGATGCACGTGTATCTACATACAGTGCCACACGGTTCGCCTGGTTTTCATGGCTACACGACAAGTAGCTGTGTCTCCTCCGTGATGGCTACATGCCGTATGCCTCGCCTGAGCTGCTCTCATGCAGTCCGGTGCTGGCTCGCCCTATGTCGGTGGATTTTGTCATTCTGGGTTCCGCTCCCGATCACTCGGAGTTTGTATGGCTTTGTGGCTACATTTCGACTTCAAGGTTGCCTGTCCGCCGCATCGATGCGCGTCCACGGTGTATGTCGTCGGTCCTGCCGCGAAGAATCCCGATTCCTGGCAAGATGCTCTGTGCTCACTTTTGAAATCGACTCCACGAGCTCAAGCAGGTCTCCGATCTCCTTCCGCTCCCCACCAGGTCCAGCCCAAGCCCAGGCAGCGCAATGGGCAACGACGCGAGCAAACTGACGGGCGAGGCGGCCCCCGGCGGCGCGCAGCACCAGACGCGGCTGCTGTACCGCAACGCGTGGCGCGTGGACAGCGCCAACCGCATCTTCGGCGCCTGCTACGACGGCAACACGGTGGTGATCATCAACCCGGGGCGCAGCCCCGTCAAGCCGTACATCCGCGTGCCCGAGGGCACGTACGCGCTGGTGCAGCACCAGGGGCGAGACGTGGACTTCGAGCGGCCCGACGGCTCGCGCTCGCCCGTGTGGCCGCCGGGCTTCCACTTCGCGTCGCTCTTCACCAAGGTCGCGCACCTCGTCACCAAGCAGTACATCGTCTTCGACACGCCCGTCAAGGGCTGCAAGACGGCCGACGACGTGACCGTCGGCATCGACATGTGCCTCGTGCTGCGCATCATGGGCGACGAGGCCAGGGGCGAGGACCCGGAGCTCGTGCGCAGGTTCGTCTACGAGCTCGGCCCCAACGGGCTCGAGGTGCAGCTCCGGGCTGCCCAGGACGAGGCCGTTAGAGCGCTAGCACGAAGCGTGCTCCACACGGAGGTGTACCAGCTGCGCGACGGCACGATGAAGGAGCGCTTCCAGACGGGAGCGCTCAACTTCCGCACCAACCCGATCGAGGAGGAGAGTGGGGTGGACGAGTTCAACCCGCCGGCCAAGGAGCTCGACGAAGAATTCAAGGAGCAGGACGACCCGGTGCCGGAGGCCAAGGTGCTCTACTGCGTCACGGAGGACATCAAGCGCAGCCTGAACCAGCAGTTTAACAACTACGGCGTGCAGATCACGAGCGTCGCCATCACCAACGTGACGCTCCCCGAGAGCTTCCAGCAGCAGATGGAGTCTCGCACGACGCACCTGAGCGCCATCAAGGAGCAGAACATGAAGCAGATGAGCGACATGCAGCTGCTGCAATACAAGGAGGAAATCGACACGACCAAGCTGGCGCGCAAGATGATGCTCATGGAGGAGGAGCAGACCGGCAAGGCCAAGTGCGCCGAGATCCAGAAGGAGATCGACCTCATCCGCGCCGACACGAAACTTGTGCAGGCACAGATCGCGCAGGAGACGACTGTCAAGTGCAATAACTTGAATGTGGAGGCCGCGCTGAAAATCGCTGAAATCAAAGCCGACACCGAGAAGATCGAGATGGAGATCAGCGCGCATTGCGACGCAGAAATCCAGCTGATTCAAGCCGAGAAGTCCGCTCTGGACGTGAAGCTGTTGGCAACTGTCGATGAGATTGAGGCGTCAGCGAGGGCGAAGGCGGCCGAGATTATCGCTCTGGCGGAGGGCGCGGCGGCCAAGAAGATGGAAAAGGTTCGTGCACACACGCTTCGCATGAAGCAGCTCGACACGCTCGAGTCGCTCGCGAAGAACCCGAAGACGGTTGTGTCGGGCGAGACTTCGAACAGCTTGCTGTCCGAGATGCTGGTCGCCAACCGCCAGGGCAACGTGCTGATTAACATGGACGGCAAGACGGCCACCCGCGATCCTCCGTTCGCGTTCGGCGCGTAGCTTTCTGCTCGTGCGCGGTAAGTAGCTGCCCAGCGGAAGGCAGGAAGTAGTCGTCTTCATGGGGAAGGATCCCCAGCAACATTTTTATTGGATCGGCGGCGGCCAGCGCCCAGATCGTCCAGCAAGCAATACAATTCTGACAGTTCGGTAGATGAATGGCCAAGTGAGCCCAATGATGTCAACCTCAGCTGCGCTCCATGCGATTCACTGCAACGCCAGAACTCGACGTGCGCCACGTCACGTCAGCAAAGTTCAACCTGAAGCAGTCCGTCAACAAGGTGTGATTAGACGGCGGCCGTATAGATCTTTCGCCCGCCCATGCTCCGCCACTTCGCTACCTTCGCCGCGGCCGTCAAGCGCCTCCTCCTCCTCCGTCATGCTGAGCTCCGGCGCGTCCGCCGCTCGCTCCATGGCCGCCCGCGGCTGCGCCCGCCGTGCGTTCTCGTCCGCCGTGTCCGACCAGGTGCGTCGCTTTTCCCCCGCTCGTGTCGGCTGAAGCGGGCCTCGGCGGTGGCTGACGCGCTTCTGGCAGGACGTGGTGATCGTGAGCTACGCGCGCACGCCCATCGCGGCCTTCAACGGGTCGCTGGCGGCGCTCTCGGGCCCCGAGCTGGGCGCCGTGGCCAACCGCGCGGCCGTCGAGCGCGCGGGGTTGCAGCCCGCGCAGATCCAGGAGGCTTTTCTGGGCAACGTGGTGAGCGCGGGCGTCGGGCAGGCGCCGGCGCGCCAGTCGGTGCTCAAGGCGGGCTTCCCGGACTTCATCCCGTGCACGACGATCAACAAGGTTTGCGCGTCGGGCATGAAGGCCGTGGCGCTCGCGGCGCAGAGCCTCAAGGCCGGTAGCCAGGAGGTCATGCTCGCCGGAGGCTTCGAGAGCATGACCAACGTGCCGCACTACCTGCCCAAGGCGCGCGCGGGCTACCGCCTGGGCGACGGCAAGCTCGTCGACGGTGTCATCCACGACGGGCTCTGGGACCCGTACAACAACCAGCACATGGGGCTTTGCGGAGAAAAATGCGCCGACGACTTCGGCTTCTCGCGCGAGGACCAGGACGCGTACGCCATCGAGTCCTACCGCCGCGCCATCGACGCCAACGAGCGCGGGTTTTTCAAGGACGAGATCGTGCCCGTGTCCGTGCCCGCTAAGCGCCGCGGAGGCGAGCCCACCATCTTCGACAAGGACGAGGGCCCGTACCAGACGAACCCCGACAAGATCCCGACGCTCCGCCCCGCGTTCAAGAAGGGCGGAACCGTCACGGCCGCCAACGCGTCCCCGCTCAATGACGGCGCGGCGGCCATGGTGCTCATGACGGGCAAGAAGGCGCGCGAGCTCGACGTCACTCCGCTTGCTCGTATCCGCGGCTTTGCTGACGCGGCCCAGGACCCGCTCGAGTTCACTATCGCGCCGTCCAAGGCTGTGCCGCTGGCGCTGCACCACGCGGGCCTCCAGCTGAGCGATGTCGACTACCACGAGATCAACGAGGCGTTCTCGGTCGTGGCGCTTGCCAACATGCGCCTCATGAACCTCCAGCATGACCGCGTGAACGTCAACGGCGGTGCCGTTGCGATCGGTCACCCGATTGGTGTCTCTGGCGCCCGCATTGTTGGCTCACTGATCCACATCCTCAAGGAACGTGACGCCACGATTGGTTGCGCGTCCATTTGCAACGGTGGCGGTGGCGCTGGTGCCATGGTCATTGAGCGCCTGAACTAAATTCACCTCGCCAAAGCTCTTAGCGGTATAATCCATCAACAGCGAAAGGGGAAACTCGCTAACACGACAATGCAAGGTTGTTGTACTATGTGCTGCATTCTACGCTTGCGATGTTCCATTCCACATCTCATGTCGACGATCCTAGTGCGCTGCAAATCTCTCGCAGGCTTTTTCGCAGCAAAAAACGCTGATCTTCCGTCAGTTCATGAGCGTCGCTCATGGTCTCGACGAATGACTCAATCTGCGGCGCCGGCACGTCGAACTCTAGCATGCTGAGAGTGAACGACCCGAGCTGTCCAAACACAATGTTGTGGACTCGGCTCACGGCTTCGTGGCGCGATGGTAATCCTGCAATCGTTGTCGTCAGTGATCCCGTATTGCATTTCAAACACATCTATTCGTTACCGTCATGTTTTGGAGAGTCGGTCGGCAACTCCTCCCACGGACTCAACTGAGGCGTCTTGAGTAGCTCCTCGCGAATTGCAAGCAGCAATGCATTCTCCCAAAACTGAAATAATGGCAGAATACGGTAGTTAGGCGAGTTGCTTCATGGCAGAGTTTGCATCAATCCACTCACCGATGGATTCTTCCAGATGTCATGCTTCTTGACTTCCTCTTGCAAATACATCCGCGCTGCCCCACGTTGCATAAGTGCAGGATGTGCGTTTTCGACGGAGTGCAGCAGGGCCTCATTCGCACTCTCCCTTCTTTCACGATTTGGCGCAACTCCATTTTCGCGCGGTGAAGGCAGGCCAGCCTTACTGGATGTCGTGTCGTTGCTTTCCTCTTCATGATGTCTTGTGACGTAAAATGTTTCAGCCAAGATCATGGCCATTTTGGCCGCCTTGATGTCGTTCTCACGAACGCACTCGTCGAGGAAGGCATTAAAGCACTGAACGAGTGTGTCAAAGCTTGCTCGGTCCTTAATGCGTGTTTCCAGGCTGCGTTGAAGATTCAAGCACTTTACAAACATAGCGCGTCCCGCGAATGACTCGCATGCAAGTCGAGCAATCTTCTCGCCGTCAAATACTGGTTCTGGTGATCGAGGAGACAAAAGTGAAGCTGTAGACGTAACTCCACCTTCGTTAACCTCTGATGATGCTTTAGCCGATGCGGAATCCGCCGTTGCACCTGACGGTGCTGGGTCTTGAGCAAAATATTGGTGCAATGCAGCTCCCAGCGGCGTTTGCGTGAGTTTTCCCAGGGACCCATTCGCGGATCCCGACACTGCGCTGTAGCCAGTCCCATGGTCTGAGTGGCCGACAAGAACAGATCCAGCATCTCCGATTTCGTCGTCGAGTTGATCCTCCCAGCTTGCTCGTGGCTCAAAAAGACCATCCGAGTGGGAGGGCTTGAGACGCGGTTCGCCGCTCGGCACGCGAGTTGGAGCGTGCGTTTTACTCCACTGCCAATCTAACAAAGCGAGCGCCTTGCCCTGGAAGTGCATGTTGTCTGGGTCGCGATGGTTCTGGATGCCGGAAGCGGAGAAATGTTACTTGTTACATACACTAGGACCGCGATAGTGATGGCGAATGGGAAGTTTACGTACATCGATGAAGAGCTGCATGTCCTCGGCGCGGTTGACATTCTGCACTCGGGATTCGAGAGCTTCGAGCGACCGATCGGCAGCGCGTACTCGCTCGCGCTCGACGTGCGCAAATCGTCTGAGGCAAGCGCCGAGTTGGTCGAGCCGCTCCTCCTCCGCTTTCTGGTACGCGACGCTGACGGCCATGGCCATCTCGTCGCGCGCGATGATGCGGTTATACAGCAGCGTTTTGGCGCGAGCGCGCGCCATCTCGGCCTGCGCGCGCTCCTCCTCGCACTTGGCCACTCTCACCGCGAGCCGCTGCAGCTCGAACGCGGGCACTCCAATCCCCTGCAGCACGCAGCGGTCAGCGAGATCACTCAGGGAAGTGGATGACTTGAGACGCGGCGACGCTCACGTGGAGCGCGACGCGCTGGCGTTCGCTCGCCTCCCTTGCGTCCTCGTCCGCGCGCCTTGCCCTCGCCGCCGCCTGCACAGCCTCGTAAGCCCCGGTCTCCGTCTCCGACTCCAGCGCCTGCGCAGCCGCGCACCTCTTTGTGGGCGGCGTCCGCGGCCGCGAACTCGCCGTCGACGGTCGCGATCTCGCCGCGCAGCGTGTAGATGTAGGCGTCAGAGGCGTCCTGCAGCGCCGCGAGCGGCTCGGCGACCTGCTCCTCGAGCACCGTGGCGAGCAGCAGCTGCTGCTGCAGCGCGGCCTCGGCGAAGGCGCGCAGCTGCTGCAGCGCGCGACGCACGCTGGAACCGCGCTCCTCCAGCTGCTCGAGCGCCGGTGCGGCCGCGTCCTCGGCGTCCTCGGCGGCCTCGGCGGCCAGCAGCGCGCGCAGCTCGGCGGCCACGAGCCGCTCGGCCGCCGCGCGCGCGCGGAAGAAGCGCAGCACACGTCGCAGACTGCGCTTGCCGCGCTCCGCCTGCGCGCCGATGGCGCCCATCGGCACCTGGCAGAAGGTGCGCCGCCAGTGGTTTTCGGCGCGGTCCGCGTCCGCGTCGGCGGGCCACGCGCTCGCCATGGCCGCCATGGTGCGGGTTCTTCGGGCTGGGTGCGAAGAAGCAAGAATGGCGGGATTTAGAAGAGGATATACGTTCTTGAAGGTATATTTGGATATTGGTATGACATAGTGTCGTACCATTTACGGATTTTCATAGGGTAATAGAGGTCATATCAAATGCTTCAACTTGGCATGCCACCATGGCCGACTCGTCATGAGCACAATGCCGAGCACGCGCAACTAGCCAACATGGTGCGAGGGAAAAAATCCTATGAGAAAAATGAAACAAATGAGGGGTGCTAATGGTCCTACCAACTACTACTCGGCCCTTTACTGTGCGCGACCTAGTCCGCGCGCCGCCGTCTACAGCCATTCTTCACTTCCTGTGCGCCGCTGAGCTGGCCGTCTTCTAGCCGTCTCGCTCGCGTCGTCGTATATATCCGTGGCCTGCTGGAGCGTCGACCTACCTGAACTGCCGGTGGTACTCGGCAGCAGACGCCGGCAGGTCGTACGCGAGGTCATGGTCGTTCTTGTTATACAGAGTTTGATGATTGTGATCGTCCTCTTCGGGTACGCTGCCTCCAATGCCAAACGCGCCTCCGTGGGCCTGATGCTGGGGTGTTGGCAGGTAGTCACCTCCTAGCAGACCACCAAGCGAGCTGTAGTCATTGGCATCATGTCCACCGCTTTCCGCGTGGCCGAACGCGCCGCCGTATCCGCCGTCTACAGGAAGACCCATACCCATGCCAATCACTCCACCACCAAATCTGTCCGAGGCCGAAGAGGACACGCCGGAACCATTGACATGCGGACTTGGCGCATGCAGTTGGTCGTTGTAGCCGTTGTGCCACGATGGGCCTCGAGCTGAACCACTGCTGCTAAACATCGAGTACAGCGACTGCGGCGCCGGTGGCAGCGGAGGTTGTTGGGCATCCGACGCAGATGCAGAGCGGTGCAGTGGAGGAGAGTGCCACGGCTGTTGCCACGCTGGAGCTTGCCACGACAGGGTTGAACCTCCGGTCGAAGACGTCGCATCATCATCAAGAAGACCATGGGATAGATAGCTCGCCTCAGAGGCCGAGAGCGATGTCAGGTCAGCTGAACCACGTGTCGTCGATGCTGGAGACAGCTTCCATTGCTCCATCACTGGATCCGAGAGCGGACTCAGCGCCACGTCCAAAGGAGACAGCCCGCCGTTCGATGCAGAGCCGCTGACCGCAAGCTTGTCGGACAGCGAGCCCAGCGATGACGAGCTCGCGGAGTGGAGGGGAGACGCGCCGTTCCGCGATCGCGACTTTGTAGGCTCACCCAGCACCAGGCTTGATAGTGCGTCGGCGACGCCATCCATGGTGGATGAATCCAAGCCAAGACCATTTGAATCCGTTCCGTTCCGAGACAGTGGCGCAGGTGAACCAACAGACGACGGGATTGCCAATGGAGACGAAGAAAACACGCCCTTGGGCATACTCCGCGATCCGTACCGGACAGCCGCAGCGTACCCAACAAGTGTTCCGCTGGCCATGAGGTTGGCCGCTGCCGAACGACTTGAGGAGGTTCCGTTTGTCATCGACTCGAGCGGATGATTTGCGAGGCTGCTGGTCGACGGAACGCTACCCGAGAGAGACACTGGAGGAGTTGTGGCCGTCGAGTTGAGCTCGTCCAGACTGCCGACCGATCCGGGGCCAGGGCCGCCGAACGAACCAGCACGCGAGGAGACCGACCGCGGAGGGGGCACGTCCGTACGAGGAACAGCACGCTTGACTTCCACCGACTTGCCGTCAATCACGTGGTTCTTCTCCTGCAGCACGACCTCGACGCTGGCCTCGGACTCGAACACCACGAAGCCGAAGCCGCGGGACTTGTTGGTTTCGCGGTTGAACATGACCTCGGCGGACACGACCTTGCCGAACTGGGCAAAATACTTGCGGAAGTCGGCTGCGCGCACGCTTCGTTGTTAGTAAACCACGCGTCGTGCGATGAGCGCATCGACTCCTCGTACCGTCTTTCGTCTCATAATGGAGTCCGCCGACAAAGATTTTCTTGGTGGCGGCGCCGCCGATGGCGCTCATGCCGCTGATACCGAGCGAGGCGCTGCCGCGGCCCGTGAGAGGTGAGCTGGAGGTCGACGACGGTCCGTTCCCGACGTCTCGCAGGCTCTCGGCGCGAGGCACCGCGCGCTTGGCTTCGACCTGGACGATGGGACGACCTCCCCCGGTTAGAAGCGGCAGAACGCGCATAGAGAAATGGAAGCGGGCGGCCGCGCGCGCGCACGCACCCGGCGGCTGTCGAGGATGTGCGTGGGCTGGGCCAGCGCGCGGTCGACGCAGGCCGGGTCGGCGTACGTGATGAACCCGAAGCCTCTGGACCGGCGCGAGATGGGGTCCTTCATCACGACGGCGTCCGTGACGGCGCCGTACGCGCCGAAGTAAGCGCGCAGCTTGTCTGCGGGCGGGCGGGCGTCAGTCCGGGTCGTCTAGCGTCTAGCGGTCTGTCCGCATGAGAAGCAGCGCCTACCGTCTGTGGTCTCGTACGAGAGCCCGCCGATGAAGATTTTCCTGCGCGCAGGAGCAGCGAGGTCAGCGCCGGGCCCAGCCATGCAGGCAGGGCGGCCGGAGGCGCACCCGAGCTTGGCCGCGTCGCCCATGGCGGCTAAATAGGAACGCGACGACGGAGATGACAATAGATAGGCGCGCCGGCCGGTCGGCCGAGGGACCGCGGCGCCTCGCGGTGGGCGGAGCTGCCGGCGGCGATCGCGGGCGGCGGCGGCGGCGGCTGCGGCTGCGGCTGCGGGAGCGGGCGGAGGCCGCGGAAGTGAAGAGCGGCGAGCGAGGCGGGCGCGCGGCCGAGGGTTTTGCGATGTCGTGCGGCCGCCGCGCTGGTCTTCTCCTGTCGGCGGCGTCACCACGCTCGGCACGCAGGCAGGCGACTTTCAGAGGGAGGCGGCGCCGTATGCGGCAGAAGTCTGCACGGGCAGCTGGAATCGGGTTGGGCGGGATATACGATCTCAGGGCGCAGAACCCATACGAACTGGCAGCGCATCGCATCCGAGTCGGCATGCGCCACGACAGGTGCCGCGCGGCAGCGTAATCACATCGCAGCACTCGCTGGCCAGCGCGTACACGGGCAGCAGCCTGGCCGACTCGCCTGCACACCGAGCGCGCCTTTCGAGCGACTTGGAGCGGCGACGACCGACGGGCGTCGAGCTACTGTTCCGCGCAGGCCAGCAACAACGACAGCAAGAGGGGGAGAAAACGAAACAACTTGAAGTGACTATGGTCATCGGAAAGTACGGTACATACACACGCCCGCTCAGATTCCTCACAATCCCACTATTGCAGAGATTTTTGGGGTGCACGGTCCGTTTTGCAAGTCGAAGTGATGTACGTGGCCGCCTTGGGACAAGCGTGAGTGCGCTTCACCCGACACGCAAAAGCGGCCCAAGCAGCGCTGCGAGCAGCGCAGCGCACTGCGCGCTGCCAGCGCTCTCCAAACCGCAGCAGGCAAGGAGGCAATACAACGCACGCATCTGGCTTGCTGGCAGAGTGGTTGCGGAGAGAACGAGTTCTGGCAAGCGGTTGAAGCTGCGCTGACTCCTAAGGTGGACATCCCAATATAAGACTATCAATCGACCCAATTTAGTCTCATTCACTTCAACTTGATCGAGGTTCGCCCGCACGACAACCGATTGCTTCTCCACTCGAGTGCTAGGCGAGAGATCGAGGTTGGCAACGAAGCTTGCACTGCAGTCATGTTACAGCAGCCATTGCGATCGCAGGACGGCATCAGCTCGCACTCCAGCATTCGTGGATGAGGTCATTGGGTGCTTTCTAATGCACCCTGTGGTGTTGTTGGTGCTGCGTGTCCCGAGCTCGGTCATCG
>JAASGX010000369.1:0-24632 GCA_023334415.1 Phytopythium chamaehyphon | reverse complement strand
TCTCCTCCAATCGTGCTACCTCATCAGTCCGAGCACTCCGATGCGATCGATGCCCGAGAACGCTCTGGCTCGCAACATGGCCGAGTTCGTGCTCAGCTGGATGGCTACAACGATCCCAGCGATTCACCAGATCGTCGAGGATATCTTGATGGGGCGAGGCCAAGTACTACCAGCTGCGTGGAACTAGCGGGAAGGCAAAGCTCCTCGGGTATTCAGCTATTGAATTGTGTTGAATAATACGGTGTTGTGTGATAGAGATAAAACCAACACAGCTTTTTGATGTCATCCATTTATTGACGAACTTTTGTCTCCATTGCACACCTCCTGTACAAAAGCATCAACGCTGGCACATTGCCAGGTTCAAAGCTGCCCGTATCCACCATTTACACACGGCTGCGTGCCTTGGCAGCCTGGTCAAACAGGATGTTCTCGATCATTTGGTGGCTCGCAGCAATCGTGGCAGCCGTACCACTCAGGACGAAGTCGGTCAGTGCGCCAGTGATAGCACCTTCATCCAAAGAGCGGACAGGTAGGGTCGGCGTCACAATGAAACACGACTGCAGAAGCGTCAGACTCTCGTCATCGGCCGAGGGCTTGACGACGATGTACCCCTTCTCCAAGAACTCAGCGCCAGACAGCGGCTCGCCAGAGAACTCGACCGGGTCAATAAACGACCGCCAGACAATGATCTCGCGGTCCTCCTCCACAAAACGACGTTGCGTCTGTTTGACCTGGAAATCCGCCTTGGTACCGTTCGCATGTAATTCCATGCCAAAGCTCTGCACAACCATGTCGTTTGTGCATTCGAGGTTCTGAATCGAGGTGGCGTTAGAAATATCAGCTACAATCCATTGATTCACGGGCTAACACAGCACGGAGTCGTACCTTTGGGTCCTTTTGGTACATGAGTCGAAACGGGATATGGTCCATCGAGTGGGCAAAGTACTGCCACGCAGCGTTGCCCGCCTCGCGGACGCCGAACGGCAGCACCTTGTTGGCAAACATCTCCATGTAGAGGTTGCCTTCCTCGTCCTGGCGCATCTTGGCGTCCTTGAAGGACATCTCCATCCCCTCTAGCCCATTGGCCCGGAACACCGAGTCGAGCTCCTGGTATGACTCCTCCAGGCCGTCGAGCAGCTCCTGGAACAAGTCGGCGCCCGATCGGCCCTTAGACGCGTAGATGCGACGCGACCGCGACGCAACCCCAGCCGTCTCCATGCCCTGCGAAAGCAAAACACAATTATCATAAGCTGTGTGTCCCTCATCAGCACAATCTTGGTCGGTCCTCCACACCTTGGCGGTCGCTCTGCTCTGCAGCAGCTTCTCCAGCCCCTTGGCGATCTTGATCTGCGCCTCCAGCACCGCCTTGAGGTGGCGGTTCTCCCTCTCCGACTGCAGCCTCTGCTCCAGCTGGTGGCTCGCCATCTCCTCCCACACGTTCCTCGCGCGCTTGGACGACGTCACCCGGAGCTCGGGTCCCCCATTTTCCAGCGCCAACACTCTCTCCTTGGCGCGCTTGGCCTCCTGCAGCGCCTCCAGCCGGTCCTCCAGCTCGACGACCTTGCTCCGCAGGTACAGCAGCTCGCGCTTCTCCTCCTCGCGCGCTCTATTCGGGTTGTAGTTCCTGACCTTCGGCGCCTTCTTCCCCGCCGTCAAGGCCCCCACGCTGCTCGGGGAGAGCGAGGAAACGGACGAAGTCGACAGGCCCAGCGCACTTTCTCCGCTGTTTCCGCGCTCCTGCAGCGAGTTCGGCGATTCGAACGCCGCGACCGCCGCCAGCGCCAGCGCCTGCTCCTCGTCCACAGGCTCCGCGGCCGGCAGCAGCGCCGCGCACTCGTCCACGAGCGCCAGCGCCGCGTCCAGCGCCCCCGGGTCGTCCACCAGCGCGAACTCCATCCTGAAAAGTCCAAAAGTGAACAGCTTTACCCTTCAAAGATATAGAGAGCATTGTGAAATCAAGTACAAAGCACAAACCTTTAATAATCAATACAAACCGTAAATACATGTGTATGCTTGTATAAATAATTGCATATATAACCTTTTAAAAACGATAATCAGTATAATTATTTGAATATTTGGTGTACGTGTTCTCCTTACCGCTTGCGAAGCCTTCCAGACGGATAATGGAGGACGAGCTGCTGGCCGCGCTGCCGTCGCTGGAATGGCTCGCTGAAGGCGATCAGGAGGATGACAGGGCCGCCGCAAAGGACCTTCACTCTGACAGGAAGAAGGAGCGCGAGCGCGCGCTGAGCGCCAGGCGCAAGCGCGTGCACCGCGAGCGGCTGCGCGATGAGCTTCAGGGGCTCCAGCGACAAGTTGTGGAGCTGGAGACGCGGCTTGGAGCCATGAGGAGCGAGCGAGACCCGCCTGGAAGGGCTGGAGCCAGAGTGACGGTGCTCAGGGACCTCGTGGTGACGCACCAGCGGCGGAGGCGGGCGGCCGAGGCGCTGAATCGACGGCTCAAGGCGCAGGTGGCGAGGAATAGCGCGCTTATGGACGAATTGTCGGCGTTTGCAAGCGAGCAGCACGTGGAACAGAAGGTTGGAAGGCCTGAAGAGGCCTGTAGACTGACGGACAAGTCGCTGCTGGCGGCGTTCGTGGATGAGTTGGACGAGGTGTACGCCAAGACCGAGGAAGAGATGAGGAGGTTCTCGAGCCAGCCGAGAGAGCTGTGGAGCCACGACAGGAGCTGGAGGGCTGACGCCGAGTCGGGAGCTGAGGTACTTGAGATCGTCGACTCGTTCGTGCTGCCGTTCCCGTTCTCCAAAACGGGGCCCGCGCTCTGGCAGGCCATGGAGGCCGTGTACTCGCAGGACGACAGTCTGTGGGAAGACCCTCGAGATCGACCGGCCAACACGATCGCAGTCAACATGCGGCTGTCAGAGAATGTCAAGGACGTCGGCGTGTCGTTCGTGATGCGGGAGTACGTTGAGCGCCACCGCACGGTCATTGTGTGGCGAGCGCTGTCGGAAGCCATGGAGGGGACAAAGGCCGGGGTATCGACTGACGAAACCGGATGGAGCGTCTTGATGCCGACGCTGGGAGACTCCCGGGGCGAGGCAACCTTCATGAACACGTTTGTGCGGATCACTCCGTTGGTAGCGACGGACCGAGCCAGCAAATCGGGGACCAAGGATGTGGCATCGTTCGTCTCACGCGTGCTAACGCTGGTCGTCGACGACGGTGACGCCATCTCCCGGCTTATGGATGGGCTGCTGCTGACCGACGCTCCGCCCGCTTACCACCTCCAGTAAAGTACAAATCAATGTTATTCCTATTGAGTGGCTATCTTCCTCGTTTGTTAGGCTATGGAATTTCCAAACTCGCGAGATCACGAAGTAGATGCTGTGGAATCAAGCAGAGTATGAAGGATTCCTAGGCACGGTCTAGTTAAATATGTATTCACCAACACCATGAGCCCGCGCTTGGTCTTTAGCGTTGGCCACTCACCTCGTGCACCAATTTCTTGAAATCACTTCGCGGTTTTCATAACGCAAGCCGTGATTGAAAAAATTGCACGACACTTGGTCGACACATCATGGAGGTCAAGATTGCACTGATTGTCTGCATGTGGCCAAGAGCCTAAAACTACCGCTCCTTTGCTCTTCTTGAACAACCAATGAAGGCCACACTCAAATAATAAAATGCGTGTTTGTTACTGCGACTGCTGTACGTATGGTCACCATGACCAAGTCGCACCAACCATCGAAAGCAGCCACGAATGAAGTGAAGCCCTCTATTGTGCCGGTGCCTCTGCGTCGGCCATGGTCGGAATGTTGAAGACATCGAATGCTGTGCTTGAACTTGAGCATGTGCACATCTGTCATGAGCCAGCTTGGGCTCCTCATGCCGGCGGTGGACTCCTCCCGGCTCATCCCCTTGCCATTTCCATCCAATCCCCGCTCTGCATTTCCCACTTTCCACCAACCGCAGCGTGTTAAAAGCGTCAGTGAGCCCTTACCCACGTCACTCGGTTCTTCATAACCCCAGGCAGACTCGGATGGGGCCTTCCGTCAGAGAAGAAGCTGCCGCGAGTCGCCGACGCGCCATGGAGCTCGCCCCCGTCGACGTCGATGCGCTGCTCGTCGACCTGGAGCGCCAGCAGGCGAGCGAAAACTCCAAGCGACCGAGAAAACACCCCAAGCGCCGGAAAAGTCCGACGCCAACGAGAGATCGAGAGACCGCCGAGCTCCGACACCTCCGCGTGGTCGAAAAGGAGCTCAGCGCCCAATTGCAGGAGCTCAAGGCCTCCATCGTCGCTCCGGCAAAGCTTCGGGGCCGACAGGCCGCGTGGAAATACGCTGCTCGTCGACAAATTGCGAGGAGGAAAGATGTCGAGCAGGAAAGTCGACGGCTGAGGCTGGAAATGGCGGCACAGCACCGGCTGTCGAGGGAGCTCATCGCGCGGATCGCAGCGCAGTTCTCGAGCGGGCTGCATCAGCCGCACTACCTGCTGAGCGACTGGGATCAGGTCGTGCTGCGGAAGCTTGCGGGAGGAATTGACCACATCTACGACATGATGCCCACGGCGTTCCCGGACGATGACATGGCCAAGCGCGTCGAGTGCGAGCGGTCCATGGAGAGGTTCCTCGAAGTCATGGGCGGCGATGTGGCTGGGGGGCATCATGTGCAGCTGCCGGGATCGGAGCTACATGACGATCGGGACATGTCGTTCGACTTCTACACAGTCATCGACGCGGTCTGGAGCGCCATGACAGCGTGGCACGCTGGCGCAAACGGCTCGGTCTCCGGGTGGCTCACTAGCCGCAGCTTCCCTGGCGTCGAGCGTCCTGAGCACACGTTTGCGGTCCGAGTTCGACTGCAGTGCTCGCTGCAACCGCAGATCCCGGCCTTCTACAATGAAAAAGTCGTCGTGCGGAGGTACATTGAGCCTGGGAGATTCGTGGTCGTCTGGCTGGGGGCGTACGAAGGAGAAGTCGAGCTGTTAGGCTCTCGAGCTGTCGAGCTGGGCTGGATCGTCATTGAACACACGCAGCCAACGGACGGTGACGCCGTTGAGTACCCTTTTGGCAAAGTGCGCATGCGGCTGTATGGTCGAGTAATCCCGACGACCGAGAGCTTGAGCGAGAAAACGTGCGAGGCCATCCTCGCCAGCAATGCTACCAAAGCGTGTGAGGAAGATTTCAGCTTCATCTACCAACACATGGGTCGAGTGTTGTCTCGGGCCGTGGCTGCGTGAATTCTCATGTGTGCAATGTGCACAGCTTGTTTTCGTCTTGATCAGGAATGTTGTCGCAATAAAAGTTCGAGTGATGTTTCATGTTCCCTTAGATCGCAGTAGTAACGTCTCCATCTCGCGGTAGATGAGTCTCACATCGTCCTCGTACGACTTGATTACTAGGTCAGCTAGGCGGTTCCATTCCTCGGGGTCACAGACGCCTAGCCCCGTCGGGATCATGCGAACGTATGACCGCATCATCGCCTGGCTTCCTGTTGTCTTGTCACCCTCGGCGGGCGGGGCACGCTCAACAACGATCCAGCCAGTCTCATCCGTACAATGACCAAACAGATCGTTTTCACCTTCCGATGTCCCGCGCCAGACCATCACCAAGCGATCGGCCGTCTCCATGTATCTCCGAGCTGCCAGTTTTTCGTTGATATAAACCGTCGATTGGTCTTGAGTCGTGCACGCCAGGCGAAACTTGACAGCGAACGTGTGCTCCGGTCGTTCAACGTCCTGGTACGGATGGCACGTATCCCACGCGCTGCTGATACTGCTCGTGCCGCCGACGTGCCACATGACCCACGACTCCCACACGGCGTCCATGACGAGCTGGAAGTCAAACGGCAGCAGTCTCTCGTCCCTCAGCTCGACCGCCGACGACATTCCCCCATCCTGCTGCTCGTGGGAAAACTGCACAAACTTGGCGTTCCACACCTTGTCCTTGGGCTTCTGCATGTGCTTGCCGATCAGCCTCGAGGCCGCGTCGCTGCCTCTCTCCGAGAAAACCACGTCCACCAGCGCGTACGCCGGGTCCAGCCCATCTGCCAGCGCGTCCAGCGCCGCTCGGTCCTCCTCGTCCAGCGCGTGCACCAGCTCCGCCTGCTCGGCCCACTCGCTCGCCACGCGGTCGCTCCAGGCCTGCGCCGCAGCGGCGTGCGCCGCCACCTGCTGCTTGAGCTTGGCGTTCTCCATCTCGGCCCTTCTCCTGTCCGCGAGCTTGCGCCTCGCCACGTGGCGCCACACGTGCTGGTGCCTGCGCAGCCGCTCGGGGAACAAGATGGACGTCCGCAGCGCGTTCAGCGCGTCCGTAAGCTCCTTCGCCTGCCCGCGGAGCGCCAGCAGCTCGCGGCGTTCGCGTTCTCGAGTCGTCGACTGCCTCTTCTTGGGTTTCTGGGGCTGCAGAGCGCCCTCAGAGGCCTCCGAGGGCTCGGAGGAACCGCAAGAAGCAGTAGAAGCGTCCTGAATCAGCGCCAGCGGCAGCAGAGACGCAGGGGACTCGTCCAGCGACGCCAGCAGCGCGTCCGCCTCCTCCAGCGACAGCATGACGCTCGGTGCACTTTCTCGTCCTGTGGTTTCCCTTGGCAAAGTGGTTTTGATTGGCTGTAATATTGAAATGACGCGTTTGGATTGGTTGAAAATTGAAACCGTCATTCTTGAGGAGTGTGAATCGTGGGTTTTTCGTGTCCGAATGGCGCATTTTCTGAAGGGCGAGGATGGAAGACGAGCTGCAGGCTTTGCTTGAGACTGCGGACGCGCTGGGGGCTCTGGACGGGCTCAATGACGACTTTGAGTGGCCTGTGGACGTTCTGGAGGTGAAGGAAGAGGCGATTTCGTCCAGCGACTCGCTCGAGACGCCCAGAAGCCAGCGGGACGCCAACATTGAGCGCAAGCGCCAGTACCGGAGGAGGAAAAAGGCCGAAGCGGAGGATCTACGGGCTCAGCACAAGAAATTAGAGGCGCAATTGGAGGCTTTGAGGATCCAGATGAAGGCTGGCAAGAGTCCAGCGACTTTGGGGTGGAAGGCGATCGCCCAGAGGCAGTGGAAGCAGAGACTAGAGGCCTCGGCGCTGAACAGGGAGCTCAAGACCCATGTGAGGCTGTACCATGAGGTCGCGCTCAAGCTGACGGAGATGCTGCCAACCCAGATGAGCCAGCAGCCGATGTCAATAATGCCGAGTGCGGCGGTGCTGAGTGAAGTGGAGCTGAACGCGTCGGATATTGAGATGATGCACAGACTCGCTCGAGAGAGCGAGGAGATGTATGCGGAAGCTGACGGTCTGATTGCTGACAGCTATCCTGTGCAGCTGCCCGCAGGGTCTACCTATGCTGCACACAAAAGCTGGAAAAGCGACGGAGTTCTGGAGAAAGGAGTTTTGGATCTCTCGGAGGTGATTGCCCTTCCGTTCGAGCTCGCTGACATCATATCGGCTCTCAAGCGAGCGCTTTTGAAATCCTACTGCCGAGAGTGCAACCCCGCCCTGATGGAAGTACCTGAAGACGACACAACAGTGGTTGCTAAGGTTCATTTTTCCTCCTCCACTTGCGAAGTAGCAACCGTTCCATCAAAGACTGTGTATGAAAGTGCGTTTGCATCCAGAGTGTTTATTGAGGAAGACCGTACGGTGTTCACCTCAAAAACTGTCATGCGGGAGCTCGGAAGTCCAGGTAATTGGCAATCAGCAGTGCACATTGCGTTTTCGTCGTGGGGAGTCGGTATTTCAAACGGCGAAGGGGGAACAGCCTTGCGATTTTACTCCCGTCTCCAATTGTTCAACTACATATCTCCTGAGAATGGCGGCGGACAGGTAGACGAGCTTCATCGTCTTTACCTAGAGCGATACGCGCAACTAGCAGAGGAAGACGCCAGCGATCTGCTCTGGAGCATCGAGAATGAAATTATGGACAGCAAAGGCCTTTCAGGAAATTGACAAAGGATTTTCGGGTCTGGTGTCAATAGTACCTTGTCTTTATTGGACTTATTCCTCTTCCACTGCAACGTGGTGTTGGTATCATACTGAAGAAGACTGGCAGCAGACATCAGAGAATAGTAATGTATTCGCGGATCTCGCCGTCGCACCGTAGAACTCTACTGCCATTTCACTCAGGACGTCGCCAAAAGAACATTGAAAACGAGATCTTAGACAGCAGCACCTCCCAAACTGCTGTACGTGCAAATGCAACCTTTAGACAAGCTCAAGTTAGCAATGAGATAAGCAGAGAATGTCACCGTCAAGGATGCTCACAGTTCTTTGCATCTCGTCGAGGGAGTTCAACACAGGTGGAGTTATGTTATATTCTCGTCTGAGCTACGCAACAACAAATCTCATAACGCGGACAGTGAGCTGGAAACATTTCCTGTCTGTTCTACCTTAAAGCTATGGGCCTGGTGATTTCATCTATCCAGATTGGCTACCTTCACAAGACTTTCGTGCACCGCGACGATTGTTCACTACCAGACAAGGATTCATTGAGCTCTGTTTACGGACAGCGCACGAGTGCACTAAGCTCCACCTGTGCATTATGCACTAAAGCAAGCTCCACAGACTCATGCGTGAAATAACGTGGTGGTGCTTCAAAGTTAACGGGTATCAACATTTGCCGAAGCCTCGGCCGTCCAAGTCGTATTCTCACATGGCTCTGCTTTCAGCTGTACAGTATCCGTACAGCACGGTGCCAGCAGTTGTGACAGCTGATGGTGAGACCGTGTCGGATTGCGGGCACGTGGGTTAAAAAAGGCAACATAGCATGCACTCTGCAATGAGAGTGATAGTTTCGTTGACGACCCTGAACGGTGGTGCCGGAATGCGACTAGCGAGAAGGCACAAGGCCTGCAAACACTGCAGCGATGGAGTTCAACCGGGCGAGGGGGCTTCCATCGGTTCGGTGCTACTTTCAAAACCACTGATGCTGCTGCTTCCGATGGCTTTGACTTTGAACAAGCACTTCATTCGCCAACTTGCGACCAACTCAGCAGCTCAATGCTCTCTCCACGGTCTCCAGTCGGCTACCAGCGCGCCTCAACGCCTCAAGACTCAACCGGTGAGATCAAGAAGGCCGAGGCACCGGATACCTCCTCTTCGGCCATCTCGTTCTTCACGCTCTTCCGATATGCGGATCGCACGGACTACGCGCTCATGGGCGTCGGGGCAGTTGGGGCGGTTGTGGTCGGTGTGGCATTGGCGCTCGAGCTCATTCTCTTTGGTGATGCGCTTAACGGGCTGAGCACAGCGACCGAGTCAGTATCGAGCCAAATCAAGCCGTATGTAATCAAATATGCGCTTTTCGGAGTGCTCGTCCTCGTCGCCGGCTTCGTGCAGATGACTTGCTGGTCTTTGACCGGTGCTCGCCAAGTCAAGCGCATCCGCAGCTCTTACGTCCGCACCATCCTCACGCAGGAGATTGCGTGGTTCGATGTGAACGAGCCCATGGAGCTGAATGCACGTGCTGCCGGTGCTCTCGTGACTATCCAGGACGCCATCGGCAGCCGCATGGGCGACTCGATCCGCTACATCACCCTCATCACCACGGGCCTCATCCTCGCACTCATCAAGGGTTGGCAGCTCGCTCTCGTGATGCTTGCGTTCATGCCCTTCATCGCTTTCAGCATGTACTTTTCTATGGTTGCATTGAGCAAGGCAACGGAGGCTAATGTCAACGCGCAAGGAGCTGCGGGCGCTGTCGCACAGGAGACACTTGCCAACATCCGGACGGTGCACATGTTCAACGGCATCCAGAACGCGCTGGACAAGTATGACAAGGTGTTGGACAACTTGACCAGTCAGGCATCGTGAAGGCGCTTGCTGCTGGCTGGGGAAATGGCGCTGTCTTCTTTTGCATGCCGTGCGTCTACGCTGGTGGTCTGTACTTCAGTGCGTGGATGATCTCAAGCGATCGGCTCGACGGAAATGATGCGGAGTGCACCTTCAACGGCGGCGATAAAGCGTGTTATGATGGTGGCCAGATTATCACAGTCTTCTTCTCAATCATGATGGCAGGGTTCACGATTGGAATGGCTGGACCATGCATCCAGGCACTCGTCTCGGCACGAACTCTTGCTGCGGGTATGTTCAACACCATTGACCGCACATCACTGATTGATCCCACGACCACCGATGGTGAAACGCTCGAAAGTGTGAAAGGAGCTATTGAGATTCGAGACGTCACGTTTGCCTACCCATCTCGGCCGGATGTCACAGTGTGCAGGAACTACTCGTTGACTATTGAGTCAGGAGAGACTGTTGCTCTTGTCGGGCCGAGTGGAAGCGGCAAAAGCACCATTATCGGCTTGCTTGAGAGATGTTACGACCCCCTCGCTGGCTCGGTTCTTCTTGACGGGCACAATATCAGCGACTTAAATGTCAACTGGCTCCGGCAGCAATTGCATTGGTTGGGCAAGAGCCAGCATTGTTTGTAATGTCGATTATGGACAATATTCGGCACGGACGACCTGGTGCTGCGGATGCCGATGTGGTCGAGGCTGCCAAGATGGCAAATGCATACGACTTTATCATGGAGTTTCCTGAGAGATTTGAAACCCTGGTTGGAGAACGCGGAGCACAGCTTTCGGGCGGACAAAAGCAACGAATTGCAATTGCTCGAGCCATCATCAAGAACCCACGTATTTTGCTGTTAGATGAGGCTACGAGTGCGCTGGACACACAGAGTGAGCGTATTGTCCAACAATCGCTGGACAAGCTTCTCTCGTCCAGTATGCAACGAACGACAATTCTTGTAGCTCATCGACTGTCGACGGTTCGCAATGCGACTCGTATTGCAGTCCATCACGAGGGAGCGATTGTTGAGCTCGGTCCTCATGATGAGCTCATGAAGATCCCAAATGGCCACTACCAGATGCTCGTGAACGCGCAGAGCCGTGTCGAAGACAGCGAGTCCAACGTGACCGAAATTGCTGGCAAAGCTCAAGTGGTGGTTGAGACAGCGCCTATAATTCACTCTCGATCGTCATTCAAACGTCAGTCATCGAGACATTCAAAGGTAGAAATGTTGGAAGACAATGGTGGCTCGGTTGCAGATGACGACTCTGAGGATTGTGACGATCAATCGCCAAAACACAAGGTTCCAATCGGTCGCCTGTGGAAGTTGACGCTGATTGAGTGGAAGTTTGTTATCGTCAGCTTCATCAGCAGTCTGGCGAATGGTGCAGCATACCCCGTCGTGGGCTTAGTCTTCGGTGAAATTATGGCGTTGCTCTTCCGCTACGACTACACTTCATCAGAGATGATGTCTCGCGCAAGCACATGGGCGCTGCGCTGCTTCCTACTCGGTGTTCTCTTTGGTGTTGCCCTGACGACCCAGCACTATAGCTTTGGCGTGGCATCACAGCGATTGATTGCTCGAGTGCGTCCGTCGGCGTTTGCAGCCATGCTTCGCCAGGATATTGCGTGGTTCGACATCCCTCAGCATGCCTCTGGGTCTCTCGTCGCGCGTATCACCACCGACACCGATGTCTTGCAGACGGTCACATCGGACGTGCTCAACCAGCAAGTGACGGGCATTGTCACGATGGTCGTTGCACTGTTCATTTGTTTCTTCTACAGCTGGCAGCTGTCACTTGGCGCAATCGCGACGCTACCGTTCATGATGTTCAACGGATGCATCGAGGGCCAGCAGATGGAAGGATCTCTCAACAGCAAAAAGCTAAATGACGCCGATGCCAAGGCGGATGCTGTTTTGACTGAGGCAATCAGCTCTATCCGCACGACTGCTTCCTTTGGTATGGAAACAAGCTTGAGCCAAATCTACACAGAACTGCTCGAGACTTCAAACCGTGCTGATGTGCGAGTGGGTTTTATTACGGGGGCGTCGTATGGCATTGCGCAAGGTATTGTATTCTGGACGACTTCCTTCATGTTCTGGCTTGGCGGTATCATGATGACGAAAGGCGAGCTGAGTTTCACGGCCTTCAATGTGGTTCAGTCTATTGTCTTGATGGCGTCTTGGTCAATGGCATCAACCTGTCAGAACAAGACGGGCAAGTCGAAGGTAGCGAAAGCAGCTCACTTTTTGTTTTCGACTATCGATCGTTCACCTCCTATCGATGCTGCGTCTTCAGAGGGTCGTAAACTCCACGGACTTCGCGGTGATGTGGTTTTCGAGAATGTGTCTTTCGCGTACCCCGCTCGCCCCGACAAGCCAGTCTACTCCAGCTACAATCTAAGCATCAAGAGCGGCCAAACGGTTGCTCTAGTTGGTGCCAGCGGAAGCGGCAAGAGTACAGCGATCTCTCTTCTTGAGCGTTTTTACGACCCAAGTGGGGGCCGCGTTACTCTTGATGGTGTTGATCTACGCGAGCTCAATCTACCGTGGGTACGCGACCGCGTTTCGCTAGTCAGCCAGGAGCCAGTGCTCTTTTCTGGAACTATCGCTGAGAACATCGCCATGGGAAAACATGGAGCTACACGCGACGAAGTTATCGAGGCTGCAAAGCAAGCCAACGCATTCAACTTCATCAGCAATTTTCCTGACGGCTTTGACACGCAAGTGGGAGACCGCGGCGCTCAGGTGTCGGGAGGCCAGAAGCAACGAATCGCCATTGCACGAGCGATACTTCGCGACCCAGATGTGCTACTACTGGATGAAGCAACAAGCGCACTAGACAATGAGAGCGAGCGTGTGGTGCAGGCGTCGTTGGACGCACTCATGGCGGCCAAACGTCGGACGACTGTGGTGGTGGCGCATCGCTTATCGACGATCCAGCGCGCAGACTTGATTTGTGTGACTCAAGACGGCGTCATTGTGGAGCTAGGCACCCACTCAGAGCTTATGCGCCAGCCAGACGGTGTCTACCGATCGCTTGTCGCCAACCAGCTTCAGGCCGCGCACTAGAGTGATCGCTGTTTGAACATCTATTGCTCAGCTAAAACCAGCAGTTCATGACTAGCCAAGTCGCTTCAAGCTCGCTGAAGTTGGTCACCGAACCTGCGTTTCCTAGTCTTGAATAGAGTGTTTTACGACAATGGAGATCTACATGTGCATTCGGTTCTCTCCTTGTCATCTTAGGATTCATAATCCTTCAAAGACAACCTTTACCTTTCTTACCAACACATATGAGTGTAACGCCTACAGAGAATTCTCCATGAAAGCTGGTGGCTTCATGACCTCAAATGATGAATTGTGCTCAGCACCTTTGCTGATCGCGAGGAATGCCAATTCAACACGAAACCCCGACATTCTGCGAGCTAATGCGTTTTCTGGCATTGTTCGCACTAATGAGTTAGAACTGTCCACATACCATGGTAACGGCAATACAAACGACCGTCACGCCAAACTATCGATAGCTGTCGATCTCGTGCTCATTTTTTCATTTTCCACACTTGAGACTTTCCCACAAAGCCCGCAGGCTCACAAACGTGACAAGAGCAATCACTCCGTCGGAGTGAAGGTCCTTCGTTTGCTTTACCATCGCGGGTCGAAAAATGGACGAGGAGCTGCTCAAGTTGCTGGCGTCTACAGACGCGCTGACGCCTTTGCTTCCTGACATCCCGCTATGCTCCGCTGAGAGTCTGGAACTGACGACGTTGTCGACCTCTTCCGTATCAAATGAACTCGACACCACAACAGGCAGCAAGCGCGATACAGAAATCGAGCGCAAACGAGAATTCCGGAGAAAGAAGAAGGCGGAAGCAGAAGCTCTACGCTCACAGTACAAGCAGCTAGAAGCTCAATTGGACGCGCTGAGGATCCAAGCGAGGCGATCCACAAATGTTGAGGTTATCGGATGGAAAGCCATCTCACAAAGACAGCGACAGCGGCGCCTCGAGGTGATGGCGATCAACAAACAACTCAAAGCGTGTGTGCGCTTCTATCATGAAGCTGCGCTTAGGCTAACTGAGATACTCCCTGCTGTGCTCAGGAACAGTTCATCAGAGACTTCAGTTAATGTGCCAAGTGTGACGGTGAATTCTTGGGATGTGGAAATGATGCACCGACTATCGAGAGAGACGAACGACATGCGCGCAGAAATTGACGAGGTTGTCGCCAGCGGCCCACAAGTTGATCTTGCGCCAGGGTCAAGCCATGCAATGCAACAAGTTTGGAGATGTGATGGTGTCCCAGGCAATGCGGTTGTTGAGGCCTCGGAGGTGATGACAATGCCCTTCGATCTCGAAGATGCCTTTGAAGCTCTTCAACGCACGCTTCTAAAATCCTACAGCCAGGTGTGCAAGCCTGTAGTGATAAGCGAACCAGATGACAAGACACTTGTGGTCGCAAAGGTTTATTTTCCTCCATCCGTAGGCGAAGATACCGATGCCCCAGTTTCTTTGTTCGAGGGCTTATTTGCATCGCGGGTGTTTGTGGAGCAAGATCGAGTGTTGTTTGCTTGGCGGTCCGTCATACGACAGAGAGGGGATCACGAACACTGGTCGTCAACTGTGCATGTCGCTTTTGCGTATTGGGGAGTTGGTGTTCAAACTGACAGTGAAGACCTCAGTGCTAAGTCTGAGATGCGCTTTCTTTCCCGTCTACATCTGTGTAACTACAAATCCCTGACTGCGGGTGGCGGGCCACACGACGAAGTGCTTCTACAGTATGTCGAGCAGCTCCGTAACCTATCCGAGGAAGATGCGAACGAGTTTCAGTGGAGCATTGAAAACGAGATCTTGGACAACAAGTCCAGCAAAGCGAATGCTCAGTGAGGCGCCATAACGCATTCGTGCGAGTCCAAATTTTACAAATGGTTTGGACGGCGACTTGCAAAACTGGAAATCTGAAGCTCACAGATGCAGACATCTACGACAACAGACCGATGTAGTAGGACGAGAACCTTTTCATTGAAGGAAATTCGAGTTTGGATGAATTTGTGTTTTGTTGGCTTTTGCAATGCTTGAACCACCACCCAGCCGAAGGTGACGGCGCTGTGCAGTTTATTGATGTGCTGTGTGGTATGGGAACAATCATTCTGATGAGTCTTCAGTTTCAAACACCAAGCAAATCGTGCGAGATGGACGACGAGCTGCTCGAGTTGCTGGCGTCTGCGGACGCTCTAGCACCTCTGAGCGCCTTGCAACTGCTACCGGACGGTCCTCAGTGGCCCACAGACGGTCTGGAGCTGGATTTTGGCGCTCCGTTGGCCGTCCAAGCCACACAAGCGGCGATCAGCAGCCGCAATTCCGACATTGAGCGGAAACGCGAGTACCGAAGGAGGAAGAAGGCGGAGACGAACGATTTACGTGCTCAGAAAAAGCTGCTAGAAGCTCGCTTGGAGGCGATCCGAGCCCGAACGAAGCAAGGCAGGAGTTCCACAACGTTGGGGTGGCAAGCTATCGCGTAGAGGCAGCTACAAAGGCGTCTAGAGGTGACAGCACTCAACAGGCAACTCAAGACACACGTGCGGCTCTACCAAGAGGTCGCTCTCCGGCTGACCGAGACGATTCCTGCTGTGCTAGGAAATTCATCTATTGAGACGGCGTTGACCGTGCCGGTTGTGACTGTCAACTCGTGGGATGTCGAGATGATGCACCGACTTGCGAGGGAGACGCTGGACATGCGTGCGGAAGTTGATGCAAAGATATCCAATGGTCCTGCTATCCAGCTTGCTCCAGGCTCGAGCTACGCTGCTCAACAACAATGGCAATGTGATGATGTGCCGGGGAACGAGATGCTCGAGATCTCTGAAGCAATGTCAATGCCGTTCGATCTTGACTTGGTCGTGGAAGCACTTCAGCGCGTGCTCCTCAAGATGTATGGCCAAGAGTGCACACCGGTGGTGTTGACCGACGCTGAGGACTTGATGACAGTGATCGCAAAGGTACATTTTTCCTCCTTCACTGACGTTGAGGGCAGCATCTTCTATGAGAGTATGTTTTCGTCGAGGGTGTTCATGGAAGAAGATCGAGTTACGCATACGTGGCGGTCTGTCATTCGAGAAGGAGGGACTCAAGGAGACTGGCAATCGGCTGTACATGCTGTTTTCTCGTATTGGGGTGCCGGCGTCCAAAATGTCAGCGATGATCACAACACTGGATCGAGCATGCGCTTTCTTTCTCGCATGCAGCTGAATAACTACAAGCATCCAATGGCAGGCGGTGGGCCGCAAGACGAGTCGCTTCGACTCTACATCAAACACTATGGGGAAATTGCGGAAGAAGAGGGCGACGAGTTCATGTGGAGCATCGAGAGTGAGATCATGGACAGCAAGAAGTAGGAAGCTGAAGGTGAAGAAGACTGATTTCATTCTCAACTAAACATTCCTACAAATACAACATCAAACGCCCACATATTCTCTTGAGGGAGGTTGCCATGCTGCTCATTTGGAAAATCCGGCGTCGGTCGACAATTCGACCGACGATAAGTGCGCTCCCAGCAAGTCTTTGAGAATCAGGTCGGCCATAAGGTGTGTGATGTCTTGGTTGTCCTGGTCCACCGTGTTCACAAGCAGCGTCGTGAACAGATCAGCGTCCCCACTGCCAGCACTCCCCTTGAACCCACTTGGAGCGGAACAAATGGGCTCGAACCGCGTGCACGTCTCCATGGTCGTGGCACCGTCTCCTGCAGCGTTGCTGCCAGTCTTGGGACGCAGCACAGTCCACCCAGTCTCATCCGAATAAAGCCCTGACAGCGAGCCCCTCCCTTCAGACAGAGCCCGCCAGACCAGCACAGTGCGCTCCGCCTCCGTGTAGCGTCGGAGCACGAGGTAGACAATCAGCGGCGCCGTCTCGTTCTTGCTGCGAACGTGGCAGTCAACGAGACACTTGACGGCGATCGTGTTGTCCTGGTTCTCCACACGCGAGTAGACCTCCTGCGGGTAGCGGCAGTGCACGCGCACGATGGACTGCCACAGCACCGACCGCGTTTGCACGAAGCTGAAGGGCAGCACTCTGGCGTCCACGAGCTCGAAGACCGTGCTGCCTCGCTCGGCATCCCACTGCCTCGTCACCTTCTGGCTTCGACTCTGCTCAGGCAGCGCAGCCACGCCCGACGCGCGCAGCACGTCGTCCGTCTCGGCATAAGCAGCGTCCAGCTCGTCCAGGAAGGCGTCGAAGAGCGCCGAGTCGGCGGGCTCCATCACCGGCCGCTTACAGTCTTCCTCGAGCTTCGATTCCGCATCTGACAGCAACGGACGGCGCTCTAAAGCTTGGAAGAGCCCTCGGAGCTGCGTCTGGCGGTGCAGCACTTGGGCCTTCAGCTTCCTGTTCTGCGAGGCCGCGGCCGTCCTCGCCTCCTTCTGCCTGGTGGAAATGCTCCTCCAGATGCGAACGCGGGCCGCGTGGGCCAGCCCGGCGTCGCCCCGGAGCCTCCGGAGCCTCTGCAACTCGGCCGAGAGCTCCACGAGCTGCGATTTTAGCTGCTGGCCTTGCGTTTTGACGCGCTCCCGGTGCGCTCGACGGCGTTTTACGGCTAAAGCTTTCTCCCTCGCGACTTTGGCGCTCGCGGCGGCTTCCTCGGGCGGTTCGGAGGCTCCGAAGCTCGGGAAACAAGCGGCGGAGTCCTCGGAGAACAGCAGAGACGAGAAGCTCGGGGCGGAGGCGTCAGAGGGAGAGCCCAGCTCGCCATCGAGCGCTAGAAGCGCCTCCAGCGACGACGCTGGCAGGCTGCTCATGATGGCAGATGAAGAGCAAGTGATGAGTTTTTTTACGTTATATTTTTTTGAAGAATTTAAATAGTCGAATGATGCCAAGCACTTGCTGCTGTGTGCCGCGAGGCACTCGCCGTCGCCTCATCAACACGCCATTGTGTGTGGCGATTGCACGCGATCGTGAAGTTTTTTGCTTGGTGGGGAGATGTTATGGACTGGAGTCGATCGAGAACCTTTCAGCTGGAGGGGAGGCTGGTTTGCTTGGAGTTGACAACCCAGTCGACGCCGATGTGGATTCTGGACGAGCACAGGACTGAAGATGCGCGAGTGTCTACGAGTGGAAGCGATTGCAGTACTTCGCAACGGTGAAAACGCGATCCCTCTACAGTAAAACCCCGAAACGCAGACAATGATTCCATAGACAGCGAGCGCCGTTTTCGAGCTATGATCGACGATTTCGACCAACCCTTGATGCCATCAAGTTGATGCTGGTTGTGGCCTCAACACTTACGGCACTATCGATAGCAGCTTCACGTGCGTCCTCAAGAAGGGATGCTTCGTGGTTGTTTCCGTTGTTGGAGGTGTTTTTCTTCCGATGAGGAGACGAGAGGGTGAGCAGTATTGTAGAATACCTCCCGAGTACCTCCCGTGGCTCTACGCTGCTTGTGCTGCTCGAGGCTATCGACGCAGCGATCTGTCGCTTTCCAGATGCATTGGCCTAGTGTCATCGCCTAAGTCCACATTACGATTGCTGAAGCCATGGGCCTACATGTCCTTGGATTCCTGCTCCCGAGCAGTGAAGTCAACAATTCAAGTCAACACGTTACTGCTCATGGCTTGACTGACTGACAGCTCGATGGCGCTAATGGAGACTTTCCTGAGGGTGTCGCCATTGATGGTGCTGCAAGCCGTCGAGATGTTGACGGTGGGCTGCGTATTGCTGTGCGATTGTGTGAGAAGGCAGCAGCATATGGCTGCACTTCTGAACGGATATCAACGTGATTCAGTCTGTCTTTGTGACACATTCCCCTGTGCTCGGGATTCTGGGTCCCAAATCCCGACCATCTCGCCATCGACCACACGCTTCATTAGGCCACGATGTCCGATGGCGATGGCGCCTTGTTGTTTGTCTGGTACAATTCGAGCGACTGCTCTGGCTCGCCCTACTACATCAACGGCCAGCCGTACAGCGACTGCAGCACATACACCACCAGCTCCGAAGACGAGTGCTCCGCCTCGACTCTAGGGGAGCAAGACGCCTACCGAGTGGTCAATTGCGCCGTTGACAGACGCACGGAGATTGCCAGGCTCTTTAACTCGCAGCCGTTTGTCGCCTTTGACAGCTTCACCGCAGGCGTGACGTGCTCCGAGTACACCTCATCGGAGGCGTTCGCGGCCACGAACGAGTGCATCAATACGGCTGTCGACCGCGGCAACACGGCGTTCGTCTACGAGAATGGTTCGGCGTTTGAGAACTACTACGCGAGCTCCGACTGCAGCACGGAACCTGAGCCTTACAACTTGAAAGCCGAGGCCATGAACGACGAGGTGTGCCAGACCTTCGGCAGGGGCTACCCATACATCTTCTACACAGCCGAGAGCGTCGCAGCCGCATCGTCCGGCTCTGCTTCAGCATCAGCATCAGCTTCAGCATCAGCTTCCTCCTCCTCCTCCTCCTCCTCCTCCTCCTCGGCGTCGGCGTCGACATCGTCATCTTCCTCCAGCGCTTCGTCCTCCAGTGCGTCCGAAAGCTCTAGTTCTGGAGTGAGTTCGAGTGTGATCGTGGGCATCATCGCCGGGGTTGTCGTCGTACTTCTCATTGGCGCCGTCATCTACTGGAGGTGCCGCCGCAAGCGCAAGCTCAGTGAGCCCGCCCAACAGGTAGCGTTACTCGGAGACGAAATCAATTCCAGCAAGAATCCTCACAGCAGCATGCAGCCCACCCAAAGCTCCGACGGATCATCAATCGTCGATGGCGGTGCCTCGCTCTGGAACGACGAAATCATCATCCGCTCTCGCGTCCCACGCGAGAAAGTTGTGTTCCTGTCGTTGCTCAATCGCGGAGGATGCGGAGAGGTCTACAAGGGAACCTACAACGGACACGACGTCGCCATCAAGGTGCTGCTACCGGAGAGTCGCAAGGGCCTCAAACAGGTGAACGCGTTCCTGGCCGAGGTCAAGATGATGGCGACGCTCGAGCACTCGTGCATCGTCCGGTTCGTGGGCGTGGCCTGGGACTCGCTCAACGACCTGTGTGTGCTCTCCGAGTACATGGTGGGAGGCGATCTGCGCAACCTCCTGGTGCAGTTCGAGTCCAACAACCTCCCTCAGGGCTTCGACTACACCAAGGTTAAGATCGCGAGCCACGTCGCGCACGCTCTGACGTACTTACACTCGCTCGAGCAGCCGATCATCCACCGCGACCTCAAGTCCAGGAACGTGCTGCTGGACAACGACCTCAACGCCAAGCTGACGGACTTTGGCGTCTCCCGCGAGCGCGAGGACAGCACCATGACGGCTGGGGTCGGCACGTCGCTGTGGATGGCGCCCGAGGTTATGATGGGCGAGCGGTACGACGACAAGGCCGACATGTTCTCGTTCGGTGTCCTGCTGAGCGAGCTGTGCGTGCACTCGCTGCCATACGCGCACGCCAAAGAAAACAGCAGCGACGGCCGCAAGTTGCCGGACGCTGCGATCCTGCAGATGGTGGCGATGGGGACGCTGCGAGTCGAGTTCAGCGAGGGTGCGTTGCCAGAGATGGTGGAGCTTGGGCTTGCATTGGTGTCGATGGATCCGAAGGAGCGACCGTCAGCTCCAGAGGTGCTGTACAAGTTGCACCAGGTGCTCCAGGGTCTCCGTCGGCCGTAGGAATTGAGGCAAAAATTGTAAAATCACGCATGCACTTGATGACTTGACTGGCTCACCCACCACCATGTGGGCTAGCTGGTTTGCTGATTGCTACAGTACACTGCAACACGGTCGAGTTGCAAAGTTGTGAAGGCAAGTTGGTCGCTGTGCAACCAGTTCCGGTGCTGGAGCCGACCAACTTGGACAAGGTTGACGTGAGCATCGCCCGTTTCAGGTGGACGTCCCCCGTCGCACTAGCAAAACGGCCACGTACTTGCGCGACTAGCTTTCATTCTTCACTTCAACAACACCCTACAGCGTCCTGCTTACCTACAACTAACTCCATAAATTCACACCACTCGACCCGAGTTCGACTCGAGTTCGAGGCATAACTTACTTGCTACTCGCTGCTGCCGCCTGGTTGGCGCGCAGCAGCATGGCTTCCATCTCGCGGAGCGCAAAGTTGGCGTCGTCCTCGTACGACTTGATGACGAGGTTCGTGAACGCGCGGCCGTCCCTCGCGCTGGCAGCAGATGCCGTGCATGACGGCAGCAGCCTCACGCACGATCGAATCACGGCGTACTCGGGTCCGCCTCCAGGCCCTCGCAGCCCTGCTCGCTCCACGATGACCCACTCGGTCTCGTCGGTCGAGAGCCCCGCGTAGTCTTGCTCACCCTCGGACATGCACCGCCAGACAAGCACGAGCCGGTCACGGTTGAGATACCTGCGCACCGTCACCTTTTCATGCAGGAACGTTGGAGTCTGGTTGGGCTTGACGCTGCGCAGACGGAACTTGAGCGCCAGCGTGTGCTCGGGCCGGTCGACGCCGTGGTACCTGCGACTGGAGCTCCACATACCCGTGTTGATGTTGGTGCTGCCCATGTGCCAGACGACCCAGGAGCGCCACACGGCGTCGATGACCTGCTGGAAGTCGAACGGGATCACGCGCGCGTCGCGCAGCTCGACCCACGCCAGGTTATGCCCATTCTCGCCGCCGCCCTCGTTCTCAAGCAGCTGCGTCTTGCGGATGCTGTAGTAGGAAGAGTCCACGGAGCCGACGGCGTCCGTCGGCGCCTTGGCGTCAAACACCGAGTCGATGAGTCCGTAGGCCAGGTCGAGCTCCGCCACGAGCTGCTCGAGCACCACCCTGTCCCGATCTTCCAGCGCGTACGGCGGTCTCACAGTCGTTGCTGACGAACTAACTGCAGGCTCAGAGTCTCCACAGTTGTCAGCCCTGCTTCGGAACTCCTGAGCAAACCGGAACTGCTTGGTCAAGTCGGCTCTAAGCCTCGCGTTCTCCCGCTCCGCTCGTCTCCGGTCGGCCAGGTGTCGCCTCGCAATGTGTCTCCATATCGATTGCCTTGCACTCAATCTTCTGCCACAGCTCACAGTGGCCTTCAGCGTCTCCAGCCTCTGAACGAGCTGCTTGGAGTCCTCCCGCAGCGCCACGAGCTCTCTCCGCTCTCGCTCTCGCTTGGACAGCGTTAAAACCTTGCTACTGGAGCTGGAATCGCCTCTGGAAGCTCGGAAAGCCCGCAACGGGGAGCCAGGAGGGTCTGGAAGCTGCGGGAGCGCATTTGCAGCCTCCGAGTGCTCCAGAGCGGCGAGCAGAGCGTCCGCTTCGTCCGGAGCCAGCATCGCAGCGTCCAAATAGCTGCTGCTTTCGGGCATTTCGGACATTTCGACGTCCACGGAGGTGGTGATTGGCATCGACTGGAAGAAGAGCCGAATGGCATGACAAGCAGCGCCGTCCCGTCATCAGGAGACCGCCATGATCGACAGCGTCGCATCAACAGGGGCTATAACAGCGGACAGAAGGGAGATGGGAGGGTGACGCACGTCTAGCAATTCGATGTTTTTATTCTGACACCTCGTAAATGTATTTTGACACTGCTGGTACCGTAAATACGGGAATTCGAACATAATTAGTTCTAAAGCGAGGTGGGGCTCGATCAGTTGCTGATGGGTTTCCGCCGCTAGTGGCGCCAGCGAAGCCAAGGCGACAATAGATGCGGAAACCAGTTTTTTCCCGATCGGGTCAACGTATCTTTAGCAGCAGGAGCCGGCCCGCAGAGCCTCGAGTTCATTTTAGATCTTTCTCGCAGTTGCTAACCCGCCACGCCACTCCCATGGTGTGGCGCAATGAAATTCATCATTTGCCCCATGACGAGGTAGTTGGAAAAGCCAGACCAAGGGTGAGTGTCGATACTGTCCGCCTTCGTTATTAAATGGCGTCCATTAGCGTAGACCGCTCGTGCAAGGACTCCGCGCATGTTATCAATGGGTTTAGGTCCGGCGACTTGGCTGGTCACTCCAACGAGATGACATTTTGCTCTTAGAGAAATTCTAGTGTGTCGTGCGCACTGTGAATCGATGCTTTGTCTTGCTGGAAAGTGTACTCATGACCGTTGGCACCATCGGTGAAGCGCGTCAATTGCTCGGACAAAGTCAGTGTAAATCACTTGTTTCACTTGTTTCCACTACCCCTACTGCACCCCATACCATGACACAACTGCCGCCACTTTGCCGCTTGGGGAAAATCTGTTCCTCTCGGCTCAAATTGTGCCAATAATACTCAGGGCCGTAAAGATTTTCATCGGAAAAGACAACTTTGGACCATCAATCTTCACTCCAGGTCGCTTTGTCCCGGGTCCACTTGATCCAGGAGATTGCAAGGTTTGGTCAGAACCGGTAAGACTTTCGGCTTGACGTAACTGAGCTGCAGGTTGGCCTGTAGAACATGTCAGACATGACGTACGCCTACTGGTAGTTGTAGTTTCCCTTGAAGATCGCGAGCACTTGACTCCCCTGTTTGACATATTTGCCGTGAGGGACATAACGCGGTATTTATTTGGAACAAAGTCCTCCCTTCGCACGTTTTCGTGAAGGGGCGATAACGCCTCACTTTATTTTTTAATGGCTCGCACCAAGCAAACTGCTCGCATTTCGCAAGAAGGCAGGGCTCCCAGGCTCCAGTTTGGCATTCTGGCTGCCCGCGCATCTGTGGTAGAACGAGGTGGAGGATCCCACAGTTGGAGCACGAGAGCTGCCGCGGGCGTGAGACATGAGGCCGTTTCCAAAATTAGCGGGCACAGCAGCGGTCTCCGATCGTAGCTTCGTCGACGGCGATCTACACCCTGGAACTGTGTGGGAGAGACAGCAGAGCTACGATCCAAGCCAGAAGTTGAGGATGAGTGTCCCAGATCGGCGGTCAAGGACGAGAAAGCTGCGATCAGCAGGTACTGCTCACGATCTATATGCTTAATCCAAGTCCCAGAGCTTTGTCGCTGCGATCCGCAGTTCAAATCGGCAACACGCACCTCGATCGGCGTCTGAAAAGCTGCCAGGACGGCAGTCAGAGCCTAACCTCGGTGGACGACAGTTCCAATCAGCGACCAAGAGCCTGGAAGCTGCGATCCACGGCTGCAAGCCACAGTTTGCGCCACGGATCTGCGCCCAAACGCTCCAGAGCAACGATCCACATCCGCCGGCGATATCGTGGAGCCCCAGCCGGCGTCTGTGAGACCGGTGGACCATGACCCTGACACGCTGTCGACGACCCCCGCTTTGGATCCGCGTCCAGGAGCCGAGAACCTACGATCTGCAGTCACGGGTGACTGCCTACACCTCCAATCTGTGCCGGAAAGCCCAAGAGCTATGACCCCAGCCGCTTACGACCTTGTGGAACTCCAAGTGAAGTCTGCGAGACCGATGAGCCGCGATTCCAGCGCGTTTCCAACAATGTGCGCCACGGATTGGCATCTAAGAGCCTGAAATCCTGCGATCTGCTGCCACGGACGACAACTTGAGCCCCTAACCTGCGACAGACACGACAAGAACTACCACCTATGACTGTTATCCACTGCCGGAGCTATGATCCAAGCTCACGCGCAATGAGCGAAGCCCTGGATCTGCGATCCGAAGCCCAGTAGCTACGATCCACAGCTATAACCCGCGATCTACCCCTGCGATCTGCGATCTACGCCTGCAATCCGACATCTACGATCATGATTACGCATACTAGCACATCCCAAGGGATCCGCGACACCTTTCAACGCTACGATCGACCCTTCGTGAAGAATTGAGTGGCCCCGAAGCCCTTAGCAACGCATTTAGTAGGAACACCACAGAGATAATCACTTCGGAATATACCTTCTACCCCTCAAGTCGCGCCAAGAGTAGCCCGTCAGTGTAGCTGGTCCGATGGCACACCCCTCAACTCGGTCGCCAAAAGGAGGCGACGTTAAACCTTTACCCCGTTTCCCAGCCTGTTGCGGCGATCTG
>JAASGX010000368.1:0-24635 GCA_023334415.1 Phytopythium chamaehyphon | reverse complement strand
TTGAAGGTAGTCGACCAGAGTTTGATGCCGATGTACACCCGAAGCTGCGCGAGCTGATAACATGGGGGTGGCACCCGGACCCAAATTGTCGTCCGTCGGCGCAGCAGATGGTGGCAGGTCTGGAGTCTATCCAGGAGGAGACGTTGGCGTCGTTGGCAGTCGAGTTGAGCGACGATTGCGACAGAGTTGCTGGTGTCATGGAAGTGAGCAAATCGCAGTTCAGCAGCAGCTCGGGAAGTTGCAGCTCGAGGTCGCGAGGGTCCCAGTTGCAGCACTCCGACTGCATCAGCGGGGGCGAAGTCATCGCCAAGATGGAGAAGCTGTGCGGCGTCGAGGGGGAGCTGGGCGAGACCGTGCACCTGGGCAACGCGCTTATGGACGCCGGCTTCCTGCACCACGCGACTCACTCCCGCAGCTTCGAGCCCGAGGGCGCGTACGTCTTCGACGGCGAGGCCATCGGGTTCTGCCAGCCCGTGGTGCTGCTGGAGGCCACCTCGGAGGTCGCGTCCGAGGATGAGCTGCGGCCGCTCCACTTGGCGCGAGCGCTCGTGCGCCCGGCCTCCGGCGTCTTCTCCTCGCTCGTACGCAGCCTCTCGGCCGCCTCGGAGCTCAAGTTCAGCGCCGCGGGCTCCCGCTCCCAGAGCGACGGCCCGCGCGGCTGCTGCTGCCGCCAGCTGGCGCAGGGCTTCGATCCGGGCGACGCCGCGGTCCCAGCGCGCGCGTGGGCCTGGCGCGCGCGCGCGCGGCGCCTGCAGCAGCGCCAGGCGGCGCACGGGCGGCTCAAGGCCGACGCCACTCGGACTGCGGCCGCCTACGAGCCGCTCGGAGACCCCAGCGCGCTCAGCCGCAGGCTGCTGGACCCGGAGCGAGAGCTCTCCGCCATCATGGACGACGACGAGCAGTGGTGGGGCTCGCCTGTGTGATTGTTTGTACTGACCAGTCAGGGCATCGATCCATTGTTTTGGGCTGGATAATCGTGTAACTTGGGCTTTTGGGTCTGCCATTTTGTAAAATACGGGACATTAAAACTATTTTGAGAATATTATTAGATTTATGTTGGGTTTGTCCGACTCCTGGGTTTAAGAAATGGACCGCGTCAAGGTTAGAGAGGAAAGCGCGCCAAAAACCATGGCGACCAGCGCGTGCCCGATCTGCTCGCGCCACTTGCGGCCCGAGAACCTCGCCATGCACGTCGAGCTGTGCCTCAGCAAGGCCGCAGGCGGTGCCGCCCCCGCCGCGGCCGCTGCGCCGCCGTTTTCCGCGTTTCTGGCGCCCAAAAAGCGCGCGAGTCCGGCGCGTTTTGGCATCAAAACGCGTCCAGGAGCCGCTCCGATCGCGTCGCCGCCCAACGGAGCGTCTACACCTCCTGGAACAGAAGAAAGAGACGCTGGTGGTGATTTTACGTCGGGATCGGCGTCCAAGAAGCGCAAGAGGAATGACGAGCCGTCGGGGGTTCCGCTTGCAGAGCGCATGCGGCCGACGTCATTGACGGATCTGGTTGGCCAGGACGAGGTCGTTGGACCCGGGAAGGCGCTTTCACGTCTTATCGACGCAGATCGAGTGCACAACATGATTCTGTGGGGGTGCGCTCGGAGCCTTGCACTACGATAATGGTTTGGGGTGTCGATGAACTCACACAGCCTTTTTTTTTTTATGACTCTAGACCTCCAGGATGCGGCAAGACGACCTTGGCGCATGTGATTGCCAAGAGAACCACTTGCAAGTTCATCGGGCTGTCAGGGTCCACGTCTTCAGCTGCTGACATGAGAGAGGCACTGGAGCGCGCACGTGGAGAGCGGAAACTGCTGCGTCGTCGCACAATTTTATTTGTTGATGAGATCCATCGATTCAACAAAAACCAGCAGGTAGGCAGGACGTTTTTGTCTGGCAATAGTGTTCTTGCTGATCCTTCGTGCATTGGCGACAGGATATCCTACTCCCAGCAGTTGAAGACGGGACTGTCACGTTGATCGGAGCGACAACCGAGAACCCGTCATTTGAGCTCAATAACGCCCTGCTTAGTCGTTGTCGTGTATATACCTTACAGAAGCATTCGACTGAGTCAATCAGCAAGATTCTCCGTCGTGCACTTGAAGACCATGAGACTGGAGGGCTACAGTCGCTGTTTGGGTCCACAATTGCCGAAGGTGTTTTATCACAAGACGAAGTGACCATAGAAGCTGACGACGATGCCATTGATTTTATTGCCAACCAATGCGGAGGAGACGCACGAGTGGCTCTCAACTGTCTTGAGATTGCGCTACAAACTGCAACAGTCACTGACGCAACAAGCCCTGACAGGAAACCCAGTATTCATAACGAAGGCGAAAGCGATGCGAACGGATGCGGGCAAGAATTACGATCAAAGAATGTCCTTCGACTCACGGAAGCCCATGTTCGCCACTGCTTCGCGCACCGCCAAACACTGTTGTACGATCGCAAAGCTGACTTTCATTACGATCTTATCAGTGCTCTCCACAAATCCGTGCGTGGAAGCGACGCTAATGGCGCTCTCTACTGGTTAGCTCGTATGCTCGAAGGTGGCGAAAACCCGCTCTACATCGCACGCCGTTTTATCCGCATGGCTAGTGAAGATATTGGACTTGCTGCTCCTGATATGCTCCCGCTTGCGGTTTCTGCTTACCAGGCTGCTCACTTTCTCGGAATGCCCGAGTGTGATGTTGTGCTTGCTCATTGTGCCGCGATGTTAGCTCGTGCCCCGAAGTCGATCGAGGTGTATGGTGCGTACAAGCGCGCAAAGCAAATGATTCACGAGTGGGAAGGCGGTCCTCAACCTGATGTTCCTATGCACCTGCGGAATGCGCCAACGAAGCTGATGAAGGATGTGGGATACAGCAAAGGATACCTGTACAATCCACACTTCTCAAAGTCCGAGCTACAAAACCAAACATATCTTCCCGATGAACTGCTTGGCACCAATTTCTTTCACGACGAGATTGTAGAGGATGTCAGACGACGTAACAACGCAGATGAGTGAAAGATCATGTGACGAGCGCATTTCATTTTGGCGTCGATCAAGCTTACAGACTAGACGGGCGGGCTCGGGTATTTGACACAGGGGAATGATAAGCAATGTAGTCGGCCCGCACAGACTGCTCCCCGTAGTCTTGACTGTCGTCAAGGAGGAGATTGGTGGTAAGCCCAATGCTAGCTATTGCTGTCGCTTCCTCGGGAATAACTCTGTATTTTGTACGATAGCGTCTCCGCCCGCGTCGTCGACCATGCCGCTTGCTCTTTCTACCCCCATCGAGGCTTCCAAGCTTTTGGCACGCACATTGCCTGCCAACCGTTGCTCGGTAACTTGAGTTCCTACTGGTCAGACTACTGGCACTGGCGGCCAAATCCCAGTAGCTGTCGTTTGGAGGCACCGTTGAGCTATCCGACTTTCCACCATTGCGCGATCGCATCCTCCTGATCACGTTTCGATTTCGATAAGGCGATTGTAATAAGATACTTGTTGCCGAAGATGAGCGAAGTGTCGGTATTTCATAGATTGGGAGTTCGTCTTCTTCGTCTTCGTCGTCGTTGTGTACATTCCGATCTGTACGCAACGCTTCCTGTTGGTTATTCAGCTCAAACTCACCCACATCAAAGAAGTATGTCGTGGTGGTATCAGCAAACGAGCGTGCATGCTTGACATGATGCAGAAATCCTGCATTCATCAGAAGATTCCCTAAGCGAACGCTTTCGCCTGAAGAGGATGTGGCACCCATATCCACCATCTTTTTCACCATTGTCAATCCAGAATATGTCTTCACGAGCATCGTTTCTTCTCGGACGCATGGGCCATCTTGCTCTAGCTCATCACGCACTTGAAAAGCAAACTGAACACCCATTTCTTCTTGCAGTTGCTCGAGAGTGCTGACAATTTCCTGTGCCGTTGGACGACTTTCTGGGTCATCGTGCCACGAATATTCCATCAATAGTCGTAGCCGTGGATGCATGTGTCGATAGTCGAGGTGTGGCCGTGTTCCAGCTACAACAGAGTCAAAGATGCGGAGGTAGTTGTTATTGGAATCTGGGTACTTCTCGATACCAGGGTTAAGAATATCCCACATTGTAATCGCGAGCGCATACACGTCTGCTGGTTCACCGTAGGATGCAACACCAGCTTTTCCGTTGATAATCTCCGGTGCCATGTAATCGACAGTTCCTTTCACAGTCATTTGCCGACCCAAGCTTGATCGAGCGCGCGAAGCTGCTGGTATCGCACTTGGGACATACGCTAAACTTGCGCGCTGCTCATAGTCAGCATCAGGCTCATCATCGTTGCCGACGTTCACTGACACCATTTCTGGCACTTCTTCGCTTGTGTCATCCTTTGAGAGGTCAAAATTGCTTCCGTTGACTTTTACTTCCCAAGGACCATCACATTTCGGTAGACTTCTCGAATCACCAAAATCTGTTAGCTTCACCGTTCCCCTTTCATCCACGAGGTAATTGCCTGGTTTGATATCACGATGGACTAGCGGAGGAGAAAAGCTATGTAGATACGCAACAGCACGTGCCGCATCAAGCATGTAGCCAAGGTTGACAAGAATCTGTTGCCGGTTTGGATTTTGAGGGTTACCACTGTGAGAAGAACTCACCCGTGATTTTGCAGAACTTCGGAGAATTACGTCGAGGCTTCCAACGCAAAGCTCGGACAACAGACAGATAGTTGGCGGAGACACGCAAATGCCAACAAACGCCACAACATTTGGATGAATGAGTGCACTGCACAGTGCTGCCTCATGGGAGAACTCTGCAACTGTGTCTTCCGTGACGCTAAGAGGGGTGTAGACCTTTACGGCAACTTGTTCGCGAGATTTCAGCATTCCTCGGAATACAGTCGCTGTTGACCCAACTCCGATTCGCTCGTGCAGCTGGAGGTATGCAAAGTCAATTACATATCGTTTGTGAAGCTCGATCAGCACATGTAGACCTTGTGATGAGACGTGTTCATGCATGTGGGACCGAGCAAAGAGGAGTTGGAGTGCACATGCTCGTTGCCCGAGCCCTCGCCAATGCTCAGTATCGGCTCGCAAAACACGCCACACCACCAGCGGGCATAACGAGCCCCACGCAACGTTGGCGTACGCTAGAGTGAACCCGAGGTGAATTTGCCAATTGTAGAACGCAGTGAGGTACACGAAGTCGAGAACATGAGAGACAATGCCAAACGCACAGTACTCTCGAAGTGTCTGGGCGCTAGCACGACTAGGTGGCCGAATCGAGATGTACACATACAGCAGCGTCAGCAGTCCATGAGCGATAGTGATCGCCCAGTAGCTTCTTGCGTAGTCAGAGGGGTCTTCAGACACCGTCAAGTACACGACCAGGATCGAGAAGCTTGACAGCAAAACGCATACTACACTCGTACGCGCCAGAGCGGGCAATGATACGCTCTGCTGGAGCATAAAGACGGCAACAAACATGACAACAAACTCCCGCCCTGCGTTGACGCTCTCTGTGTGGACAGAGTAAATGCTGGTGATGTGATATCCTACGAGCTCCGAGACGAACAGGAACAGCGCGAAGAACCCTGTAGCAACCAGTAACAACCACAGCAATGGCTCGAAGGATGGTAGCAGGATCTTCTGGGCCGCAGTGGGGTCTCCTCCGCGAGCTGCGAGTCGATGGTGTCGGAGGTGGGCGATCAGCACGCCACAGAGAACGCTCATCGCTCCGTAACTGCCCAAGAGCACCATCGTGAGCACTCTGATCTGGCGATTGGAGTACTCGATCAGCTCGTTATCGATCACGAGCGGGACTGTTCCATTCGGAGTTAGTGCTCTGGTCACGAACTCTGTGGCGGTGACATCGTGCGACCCAGCCACCCCGCGTAGTGCTTGTGCTATCAGCGTGGGCATTCACGCCTCAGTCGAGAGCTCTCGCCGCTCGGGGATCTTGCAGACTGGGCGACTCGGTTGGTGCCTTGCTCCAGCGAGACGTTAGGCCTCACAGCCACGGTGGGAGACTTCGAATGGAAATCTATCTCGCCCAAACTGGTCCACACCGCACGTATCGCGACTCGTCCGTCGTTGCAGACGACCATTCTTCCATCGTTCGTCGTTGCGTAAGTGTGCGTTCGTTCCGGGAACTGACGGCTTTCAGAGAAATAGAGAGTCGACAGTGCATCATGGAGTGTCTTGCACCGGTTGGCTGCAAGAGCTGGATGCCGTGCAGGTTTTTGATCTCGAAGACCCATATGAATGAAGACTTGGCGAGCGAAGACGGACGAGAATGAGGTGCATATTGCAGGCCTAGCGCACTGCATTTGCAAGCGAGTGGCACGAAGATGCCAGTAAGCGTCCTGTGCAGAGTTACTAATGGGTCGGCGGCGGAGAAACCATTCGAAATCGAAATATGCAGCAAGTACAGTTCACTTCAACATTGATCACTTCAATCTCAACACGCTCTCAAACTCGAGGAACGAACAACACGTCGCATGGTTTACTGAAAAATCACCTCCTTGCTACGCGATCAACTTCACATCCACGTCCTTCCAACGCATGGTCCTCTCCATACGCCTACTTTGAGTAGAACGACAGCGCTGTCTCGTTGCGGAGCACGTCACCGAACGCGTGGTCCGCAGCGGCTCCGTTGAAGAGGATGTAGTCGCGATCCTTGCCACCATCCGTCTTGAAGAGCGGGCCAACTGGGATCAGCTCGGCGTTACGCGAGCGCCGAAAATGTCCTTCAATGCTTGGCTCAGGGGATTGAAGCGCCAACTCTCGCAATGATTCAGCGATCTCTGCCATGCTGCCGCCCTGTTCAGTATCTGCTTTCGAGGCGGGGAACGTTGGCGCGGCCTCCTTCTTGGGCCTGTACAGCTTGACCTCGGGCAAGTCATCGTCGAAAAACGACTTGTACAGCTCCAGACTCTCCTTCGGAATAGAGCTGGTCGTGGACTCAACGAGTTTGCTGCAGTCAAGCGACCCCTCGAAGATTCTAAATGAGCAGTTCTTCGTCAGTAAGGATATAAGCTGGATCATTACAGATAGCGCACTTACTTGCGGTCCTCCGGATCGGTTTTGAGCTTCTTCGCGACCAAGACCCGCGCTTTGATGTTCTGGTCGAGCCCTGTATACGGGCCGGTTTGGATTTTGAAGGTCGCACCACCTCGTATCTGTGCTTCGCGCAAACCACGCGCGTCGTCGGGGCTAACGTTATTCTCTCGCAAGTACGCCTCGAAGTACATTTTTGCACTCTCGTTGTCGCTTTCCCAAACCTGTGGCGATTCTTTCATGTGCACGTATCTGCAGCATAATTGATCGCATTCATCAGCATCACGCACAAACACACAGATCACGTGCATGTAGCTTACCTGTCATACAGAGGATCTGGTGGCGAGAAATTGCAGTCTCCAATGAATTTCTTCTGGTTGCTGTGCAGTCATTGATACTATGTCAGATCGCGCTCAAAATCACCCAGCAGCAAGAAATATGGTACCTTCTAGTTTGAACTAGCCGTTCCATCGTTATCGGCTCATCTCTGCGCACCCCGCCACTTCTGGAGGCCGGGCCACCATGGAATCGTTCTCCAAGGTTGCTTCCAGCGAGAGCCATCCGATGCCCATGCCTAGAGTCGGCTCCGCTTATGCTGAGAAACTCCTCCGACTCGGATACCCGGAATTCATGTGAGCTGTCACGGCTTTTTCGAACCGATTCCACTCGCTCCAGCTCTTCGCCAAAGTCTGGGGCACTCATACTCCGGTAAGACCGTGTTGGGATCTTACCATCTGGTTGACGAGATGTGGGTGGTTCGTACTCGGATGTGCTCTCCTCATCAACTCTCGCAAGGGCTGCAATAGATGATGTTGATGGCGCGGACGTCAAGTGCGCGACAACTGCGCTATCTGTTCGTCGCTTAGCTGCGCTTTCAGACTCGTCGGAAAGCTCGATAGGATTCATAAACTTGTATCCAAGCACTTTCTCGAACGTTGTGATCTCTTCGGGGTGGTACATGTGAAGAAACTCATCCGAGTACAATGGACCAAGTCCTTTCAAGCCGCTACGCACAGCTCCAAGTGCGTTTGGTGATCTAGCTGAGCGCGAACCCGTGCTGCACTGACGGCCAGGAGCGCCGTTAGCTGGAGGTACACACTTTTGCCTGTCAAACGATGTAATTGGTTCTTTCCACCATTCCTCCATGACACGCCGGCACTCGCGAATGTACTCGTCTCTCTTGTCGCGATCGCGCCTTAGAATTACTTCTCGGTAGTACTCAAACTCTTCGTCAATAAACTCTTCGTCACATTCTTCCTCGTCTGACATTGCAAGCGGTGGAGCACAACAAGCCAATTGTAGTGGCATTCCATAGTCTTCTCCAAACACTGTTTTCTTCTTCTCCGAGTGAAATTCAATGTACTGACGAACTTTCTCAACAGCTTGCTTCCCATTGCGAACTTCAAAATTGTGGAGATAATAGTCCGACTCAAGCTCCCACAAAGGTGGCTCACCTTCTTTAGGTACGAAATGCCCAAGAAATATGTTGATTGCATCTTGCTTGGCAGTGTCGGTGAAAGAGTTGCTGTAATATCTGCGGATGGATGTCAAAAGCTCTCGGTGCTTCACATTCTCTCGTGCAGCACTGTTTTTGACATTCTTGTGGGCTTCCGATCCACCATATTGCATCGAAATTGCATCTCCAACGAGGGAATATAGCTTCATGAGCACCATAACCAGCTGCGAACGACTCTCTAGCAGCGGTGTGTTCCGGATCCCCATCACGTAGAGCTGTTGACCGAGCGCACGCATGCCAACGCTGAACTGACTCACGTTGGTGCGATCCAAGCAGTCGATACAGTTTGTCCGCAAAACCCCACGCTGCTCAAGCCACTCCCCAGAATTTTTCGAAATTGTGGGTGACGGAGGAAGTTTTGACTTCGATATCTCGTCAACAGCATCCGAGTCCCCAAAGACAGGAAGCCGCGATGGAAGCCCACTCGAGGGCACAGAGGCAAGTCCTCCAACAGGCTTCCCATCAGTAAGGTTAAGTCTGCGCTTCGGAGCACTACAGAAGACTCCAGTTTGACCGAGTGCCCACACAGCGACTTTGTCGAGCGAGTGCAGGACATTCATTCCCTTTTGTTTCGGGCCGGACAGTCTCGAGTAGTCCAGAGCGACATATCGCACACGATGCTCTGGAGGCATGAAGTTGTTGAGGTACTCAACTGCGTTCATGTATTCATTGCCGACAATCACCTCGCGCTCTTTTTTCTCGTTTTGCTTGACAAGGTTGAGCGCAACGATCGGAGAGCCGTAACGTTCAAATAGATCGCCAAAATGCTTTTGAGTCGCCGTGTACGTTGGGTCAACTCGATTCAATACGATTGGTGGCTTGGGCAAAGTCGGTGACGTTTCCTGCGACCAGAACACTGGAATGGACCCTCGATGTTGAACAAAGGAACTGAACTTGCCGGGGCCCATATTCTCGTCCTCAATGATTTGCTCGAGCTCAACGTCATTCGCTACCATGCCTGTGTCTGCCACGCCACGTTTTAGGTACCGTGTGCCAGCAAAATGCCTCGATCGTCGGGCGAGAAGAATCACACTAACGAGGCGGCCAAAGATGGAGCATTTACGCTGCTCGTAACAGCCCAACACAAGTGGAATTACTAGGTCTTTCACTGCCCCAGCACTCAGACACGTCTTCAGTTCTCGAGTCAAATACGAGTTCCATGTAAACATTTCGGATGGCTCTGAATTCTCAGTGGTCATGTTGCGCTGCAGCGTGTGGGTGATATCGTACGAATAGCTGAAAAAGAAGTCTTTGGTAAGGTCGAGAAAGTGGAAGAGTCCGAGGTACCTCTTTTCTGCTTCTTCCTCTGGGCTTGGATTCAGCCATCGATTGATCCACGCAATCGCAATATTGTCCTTTTCCGGCTGGCTGACATGAAGCTGCTGCGTTGCAGAGATGCCATAAATTGAGTTCCCACCAATAAACCCGATCTTTCGGCGCTGCGTGACAAATGTGAAGTAGTATCCTCGAAGGAAGCGGATGCAGCCGACCATTGCGACGGCAGTGAACGCGCGAGTGAGCAATCCAGTCCCACTCGTGCGTGTGACTTCCGCAATGTGCTGCAACTTGGCTTCCATCTCATCCCAAATGTAGACTTTCGGATTCTCAGCGAGGACTTGCTTGAGACTAGACGGCCGCTCGATCATGCGGTTGAGCTCCAGCAACCTGAAGCGGGAGTAGTGGCGATCCGAGCACACTACGTAGTAGGTCGACGGCGTCTCATAGATCGTGAACCGCTCCAGCAGTGCCATGCTGGTCACCAACGACGGCTGTCTGCGCCGGAACGCTCTCAGGCTCTCTGCACCGGGCGCGTCCTGGTCACTGAGGCGGTTCATCGACTCTGCGTTCCCCAGACTCGTGCTGTGCTGGCGCCGCGCCGACTTGTACCCCGTGGCCGTCTCACTCGAGGGCATGCACACGATGGGCACGCGCGGCGTCATGCCGAGCTCCAGGTCGCGCTTGACAGACACGAGCATGGACATCCTGCACAAATCTCCTGGTTAGCTCTCTGTGCGCAGCGCCTTTCGAGCGCCAACAGAACAACGCACCACCAGTCGACGTCGTGGCTGGACTCGTGCGAGGAGAAGGTCTCCTTCTTGCTCCTGCTGAGCGCGATCTCGAAGCAGTCGCGGCCGTCGCTGCGCACGTGCGCCAGGTCGCAGTCCTTGAGCCGGATCGTCGCGAGCTTGGAGCTGCCGTCACGGTCCAGCGACACCACCAGCTCACCCGCCTCCAGCGCCAGCTCGCACCACACGAGGCTCCAGTCACCGGGCTTGCTCGGGCTGAACAGCCGCGACGACCGCCGGTACAGCGGGCCCGAGAGCTCCATGCCCAGCTACTTTTGCGGCAATGAGGTCGGAAGAGAAAGAACGCCTCATGATTCTCCAACAAAACCTGGACGTTATCCTGACAAGACTGGACAATTACCGTATTTCACAGCAGACCGATTCCATAAACATTGATACTAAACCTCATATATTCGGGGATTCGATAACCTACATGGACACCTTCAAGTCGGGGTGGAGCTCCTGGAAGACGGAGCGCACGTAGTCCTCGAGCACGTCGAAGCACTCGGAGATGTGCAGCTCCTTCAGCGCCGAGCGAGGCGGCTCCAGCAACTGGTAGGCAAAGTTCACGAGCAGCTCGGTCGTGAGCCAGCAGCACCACGAAAAGTGCAGCGACTGGAGGTTCCGCCACCGAGCAATGTGCAGCAGCAGCTCGGCGCCGCTTTCGCTGCTCGAGACGTCGAAGCAGTCTACGACCCTGAAGCTCTCGATGAACGGGTGCTCCAGCCCGAGTCTCTTGACGAAATCAAGCGACAAGCCGCTGCAGGAGATGAGGCAGAGCGACTGCAGTCGCGTGTCGTCGTGAGTCTCGACAATCTCGACGTCGTTGTCGTCTAAATCCTCCCACGAGTCGGCCTCGTACTGTGTGAGCGGCCCGTTGACCTGCCACGCGAGTCGCTGGTGATCTCCCTCGCTCTGGTCGAACAGCCCCTCGAGGGACTTCTCGCTGCGAATGAAGCCGAGCGTAAGCTGGTCGGAGGATTGCTGGAGCAGCAGACTGACGTTCCCGTCGTTCACGGTCTTGAACGCAGTCGTGAGCTCGGAGAGGCGCGAGACCATCCACGGCTCGAAGAGCGCGAAGAACTCGCAAGTGAACGGGCATGTGGACGAGAACATCTCGAAGGACTTGGCGAGCTCGAAGATGCACCTGACGCAAATCGAGCACAGGTCGTCAGCCATTGCTCCACCAAGCCGCCACTAGAGGGAGTGCGCGCACACACACCTCTCCTGGAGCGACGAGAAGGCATGCACCGTGGTCGCCGTGGCCTTCTCCAGCTCGGTGGCGATGGCCGAGGCGCCTCTCTGCTTCTGGCGCTCCATCTGGTCGTCCTTGAGCCGCGCGTTGGTCCACGCCGCCAGCACATCTAGCCGTGGCCTGACGCGTTTGAGCGCGCGGTTAGCCTCCAGTCGCCGCTCCTTCTCCGCCAGCTTGCGCTGGGCCTGCCTCGCGATCGAGCTGCGCGCCGACGCCTTGGCCGCCTCGTACTGCCAGCGCTTGTTGAGCACGAAGCTGCCGCCACGTAACTTTACAGTTAGGCGCCTCTCGAAGTGGCACAGAAGCCCTGCGGACCGACGCACCGCTCCATCTTGGACCCGTAGCCGCCGCACTGCCGGCCCTTGCGGTTCCGCCCCATCTCGCCAAATGACTCGCCTGCGTTTTGACCCAAAACCTTTGAGAGGCAGATTATCCGCCTTGGAAGGCTCCTGCGACGTGTGCCAACTGCAACGAGCACCTTCAAAATAGGTGCATTCGCCATTCCCAGCGCTCATGTCGAAGCCCAAGGCCGCTCCTGCCGCTCCTGCGGCCACTAGCACTGCCAATGCGCAGGACTCCGCCCGAGAGCCGCCCGCAGCTGCCGATACGCCAGTCTCGACGTCTCCAGACGACTCGCTGGCGCTAGCGATGGCTCCAGTGCGAGTGCAAATCGTGTTCAACCCGTCGGCTGGCGACGTGCACATGCGAGAGCGAGGGATGCCGTGGCGGAGCGAAGTCGAGCTGAAGACCGCGGCGGCCAACGAGAAGGCGCGCGAGGAGCAGCTGGAGAAGCGGCGCTGGGGGCTCGCCAAGCAGGTGCAGGACGGGCTCATGCACAACTTCCGCATCAACTACGGCATTGCTGAGCTCGCCAACATCATCAAAGAAGGCATGGCGCACAAGCGGCAGCCGCCTGGACGAGATTTGACGCCTCACGAAGTCGCGCACGTGCAGTTTCTCGCGGCGGCTGAGAAGTACGACCTCAAGCAGCTCGTGGTCCTCCTCGACAAGTTCCCGAAAGGCCCGGGGGCGGCCAAGAAGAGCGCGAAATGACTATCGTATCATACATATGCGCTCTGCGCCTAGAATTGCACCGGAATGTCCTCGTCGGTCATGAGCTTTAGCTCGTACAGCTCCACGAGCTCGTCGATGGATGCGTGAAGCAACGGCCCCGCCATCGAGTTGCCGGCGTCCAAACACGCCACGCGGTGCTGCTCTGCATCCTCTTGCTCCATTCTCCACTGCTCATACTCGTGAGGCGACCGAAACAGCGTGCGCTTGTCGCTGAGTATCACATCGAGGGACGTCTCGAGCAGATACTTGATGCGCAGCGACGTCCTCTGCTCTTGCTCATCGTACGGGAACCCGTTTCCCATCTCTTCCGAGGCACACAAATCCTCCTTCGGGAGCCGAGCCAGTTCCTCCAGGTAGTCCTTCCACGCGGCGCTGACCGTCTGGAAGAAGACGCTCTCGGCTGCGAGTGGCTGGTCCCCGACCTCGTAGTCGACGCGATGCAGCCACCTGCTCCGGTCGCCGTAGGGCAGGTTTCCGTGGTCGTTGTGGTGCGCGCCGACCCACTTCTTGCCGACGCGCAGGCGTATGACGCGCAGTTCGTCGGTGAGGAACTCGTTGCGTCGCTTGCGCACGTACACCGTGAGGTTGAAAACCTGGTCAACCTTGACTCGCCACGACGTGGGCGGCTGCCAGAGCGCCCACAGGCACTTGTCGAGCAGGAAGTCGGCGACCTGCGGGTCTCTGAGCTCCAGCACGCGCGAGACCTTCCTCCACGCGGGCACGTTCAGCAGCTCGGGCCCGCAGCTGTATACCTCGTAGTCTCGCGCCTCTACGAGCACGCGCTGCACGCTTGGGGCAGTGCGATCGTTAACGGGGGCTCTCGGCTCGTCCATGGCGCCAGCAGCGCACTCACTCGCTCGGCTGGAACTCGAAGGCCGCGGCGATCGAGGTCGTGCTCACGGCCCGCACCATCCGCGCCTTGGAGGCCACCTCGGCGCGGTCCGCGAGCCGCCGCGCGTGGCGCAGCAGCTTTTCCTCGACCACGCGCTGCGCTCTGGACACTACGCGGTCGTCCACGACCGCGTAGTAGCGCTCGGCCACGCGCACGACGCGCACGAGCCCCACGCGCGCCACCTCCGCCGCCAGCCGCGCGCGCCCCAGCAGCTGCGCCGTGGCCGTCGCCTCGGGCGGCAGCGCCACGCCCGCCGCGCTCCCCATGAGGTTAAGCCGGCGCCGCATTGACGGGAAGCACGCCACCAAGCGCTGGTGTCGCAGCGAAGCGTCGCGATCCTGGTTTAGCCGACGACGCCACGACCGCGCGGTGACGTCACGACGCTTCGCGCTGTAGCCATGAGCGGGCCATGACCGGCAGCAGTGACCGCCGCTATCGTCTGCAATAATGTACTGTCGCCTGCTGCAGGCGACGACACCTCACGGCGCACCTGCCATGCTCAAGGATCGCGGCCTACGCCAGCGTCCGCGGCGCTTCGTGGCGCGTTCCGCCGCATGTTGCCATGCTAGCAGACGCACCGCTTCTGTCCGCTTAGGTAACCTTCTCGGATTGTCGCACGTTCCGCGGCACTTTTTGTGAGCTAACCCTCGGCCCATCCGCATCGCCACCTAAACCTGAGCGGGAGGTTCGGCGCTGAGTTTCTCCCGCCTCTGGAAAAAAATCTCTGCGGCGAAGAAGCGAGAAAGGCGGCGACGTCGATCGGCCAGAAGCGCCGAGGCAGAGAAGCGGAGAGGCCGCGCCAGTAGTCGAGTCGAGGCGAGGCGAGTCGAGGCGAGTCGACGACTGCAGACGGAAGTGTCGAGGCGAGCGGCGCGAGACTCTGGAGCGCTGCGCTTGACTCGCGAGGGAAAGGAAACGCCGGGAAAGTCCATTTTCGCAGGGGAAACGAGCGACCATGTCGGGCTGGGGCATCCGGCTGAACCCGTTCAGCAGCAGCTACTCGCAGCTGGAGGCCGACCAGATGCACTTCGTGCACCAGGCCTACTGCGAGGCCATGGAGGTCAGCGAGGAGGACATGCCCGTGCAGCTCAAGATGGACGACTCGTTCTACCCGCTCTACCGCCCCACCATCTCGGACTTCGACGAGAACTCGTACCTGCGCAAGATGCAGGACGTCGTCGGGCTGCTGCGCAACCCCGCCGAGGCCATCATCTCCTCCATCTGCGCCTACCAGAGGGTGCGTTTCTAGCGCCGGTGTTGGAGGATGCGGTTCACCGCGAACTAACAGCGTCATCAACGCCTTGACAGGAACGGTACGACCGGTCGTTCGCCTTCACGGGCTACCTGAACGACCCGCGCACGCTGCTGCTGGAGGAGTTCAAGGACTGGGCCATGCGCTCGCTCGCGCCGGCCTCCTGCACGACGGAGGCCACGCTGGTGGACGTGCGTCGCCGCCATGCATACGTACTCCGACTGCAGCACGGGCAACAAGGGCTGTTCCACTCGGGCTCGGGCGAGCGCTCGCTCATCGGTACGCTCAAGGACGTGCGGAATGTGATCGAAAACCGAGTGCTGCCGACCATCGAGACCGAGCGCGCGCATTCGTCGGCGCGCGAGCAGCTGCACACGCTCGAGGCACGCGGAACGGATGGACTCATGCACGGCGTGCAGTTTTTGTTTTACGTGCTACGCAATACGGCCAACACGCCGGCCGACTGCACCATTAGCAACCTACAGTCTCAGCAGCATGCGGGAATGAGGGTGGGGTGGAAGCGATTGAATAGCTCGGTGGCGGTGGAGAAGAATACTGACTCTATCGGTGCGGTTGTTCGCAGGACGCGATGCAAAGCAAGTCGGGCCAGATGCTAGAGGTTCTTCTGACGACACCTTCGTTCCGGTACGACTGCCGTTGTAGCGTGGTTTAGCAGAGTATTGTTCTGACCACGCTGGTGTCTACGAACAATAGGGAGTTGTTCCCTCAATCTCCATCGGGACCGGGACAACAAGATACCCTGCGACCACTGCTACTGACGAATGAAGAAGAGGAAGAGATGAATCGCGCCCCTGTATTCTGCGACACCAATGCGACTGCAATTGTACCGAGCGTGCTTGTCCGCCAACTGCGGCGCAACTCCAACCCGAATGAAGTTGCAATCACGCCTGCAGATTTTCTGTCACAAAGCAACTCGGGCGTTGTCTCCCTCCGGAAGGAGGTGAAAGAGGAAGCGTTTGACGCATTCACTAAGCTCCATGGTCTGCTGAAGCTTCTGGCCGACTTGCTGGTATCCTGTCGCAAAGCTCGACAACTGGCTGGACCAGGCGGCGATTTGCTCGTGTATGGACCGGGAGGCGAAGAGGTTCGTCGGCTGATGCATTCGCTTGAAGCTGTTCAGTCCGAGATTGCCAAGTTGGTGAGCCAACTCACTCGCATCGGTGTGCGGGAGCTTGATCGCCTCAAGCCGAACCAAGAGAAGGCGTGGCGCTGGAGCTTCAGCAAGGTGCTCCCACTGGAAGGGTACCTTGCACGCGACTTCGGTGCTTGCGTCGAGCCGATTCAGCGCATGTATGCGAATGCAGACCCTGCGCATGTCCAGAAGATGCTCAAGCAGTTCCGCGAAGCAACTGGCATGTGGGTTGAAGAGAACAGTACGATCTGCCGATATGTGACCGCTGCGCTTGGTGGAGGTTTTATTGAAGATGCACCAAAGAACAAGGTAAGCTCAAATCAACGATTTCTCTGGCATACTCATTGTAACTGACCATTGTCATAATGCAGATTGCGAACGGAGTCGAGGAGGAATCTCCAGTGATTGAGATTCTTGATGATGACGAAGAAGTGAGCACTCAGTCAGCGCTAGTCGTAAAATCCAACAACTCACGCACCAAACCGCGACGGAAGAGCAGCTTGGCATCTACTGCTGCAAGCAGTCGATTCGAGGTTCTAGAAGAATCGACGCCTGACGAAGACCCGGCTGCAGAGAACCAAATGGTGGTCGCTAACAGCGGTAGTCAAGCCCTGGTGCCTATGAAACCTCATGGACCTGCTGGACCTTCATCGTCCGATGCGCAGTCTCTATGGTCGAATGCGGCCTCTTTGGTAATGTGGATGGGCGGCAACTCGAAAACACCGGTGGTGCCGACCTCAACCAACCGTAAAGATACTCGGAGCCCTCAAAACTCCGACACAGACGAAGACGATGATGCAGTAGGTGGTGATCGGGAGCCGCTGTCGTCGGGCTCGTCAACTAGCCTGACTGAAGACATCGCCGCAGCACAGGGAGGCGTTCTTGATACTCTATTATTGGTTCGTCAGTCAATTCAGCGAATTGGCCAATTGTCGTGGGGTGTGCGGACATCATATCACACATCCTCTATCGACGAAGGCGACTTCGACGCATTTATTGTGCTATGCTCGATTTACACCACGACGGGTGTCCCATGTTCCAGCGATTTGCTCGTGCGAGTGCGCCAACACCGAACCCGCTTGCAGCAAGTGCTCCAGAAGCACATTCGCTCGGTACTGAGTTGTATAGTTGTTCTTCAGCGAAGGATTGTGAACGAGAACAAAAGCATCCCGGGAATGACCCTCGCCTACCGCCGGATGAATGCTAGTCTGAATGGTTTTGAGCACGAAATGGACGCACTGCTGAACAACTTCAAGCAGATCATTGCGGAGTGCTCGAAGATGAAGGCTGGCATTCTGTCAATGCCGTTATCTAGTCATCGCGAATCGGACGATGTCATCGGTATGGGTGCCTACGCGTACAACTCGCTCAACGAGATTTCGGCGCGCTTTGGTGGCACTTCAGCACCGTCTGCGGCGATCCTGACTCACGGCGAGTACATGACGCAGCTGCGCACTCAGTTGGATCTGCACTGGAACAGCATCTCGCACTTGTTCCAGAGCCTCAAGAGCACAATCGAGTCTGTTGGGACGGTCAATGACAGACTACGGGTGCGTGGATGGGGTTGTTTCGCTTAGCAATGTTTTTCTCTGTATCCTGACGTCAATTTTCTCATGACACAGGGCTACGTAAAGTTCCCCGACATTGTCGTTCCGCCTCAGCAGCTTGACTACATTTTTGAGGTACAAAAGTCTTCGTTGTTGTGGCAAGGCGATCCAAAGCTGACTTATTTGCTTTTGCAAACAGTATAACTACGACGGGTTTTTCCGTCAGACGACGAAGGACCTCGAGGTTCTCTTGGCGTCGTTCGACGGTCGCAAGTGATTCCAAAGTGTCTTTGATCGCCGCCAACATGATGGCGGTGGCCAAAGGTGTGCTAGCGCAATTTATTTTGATTGTTTATTCTTTTTTCGTTCCTGCCTCATCCCCTTCGTAGTAGTAGCGGCAGCGTAGGTAGCTTCTGAGCACTAAGTAATACCAGCTTGAAGACATGCGAGATCGATCCCTTGATGCTCATAACACGTCCATGATATCGTCTCCTCCCACCACCGACTCGACGGAGTCTGCTCGAGCGCGCACCGGCGTTCCTGGGGCAGACGAAGATGACGCCGTTCCTGCTACATCGTCCTCCTCACCCGAAGCAGCCGTGCTGGCATCACTAAAATTCCCGCCACTGCCTTTGTTGAGCAGGTGCGAGGCCACCATGTGCTGGTGCTCGCGCTTGCGCTTCTTGAGGAGTTTGCTGTCCTTGCCCTGGAGGTGGTGGCTTCGCACGCCTCCGGTCTTCATGGACGCCAGCTTCCCACCGCTGTTGCTGCCATGAGCTCCGTGCGTCATGCTGCCCGCCGGGATCTCGGACGAAATCTTGGCCCCGCCCGCGAGCGTCACCGTGAGCCTCCGCCTCCCTGACCTGTGTTCACACTACTTCGTCAGCATTTTGGAGGTCGCGAATGTCGGCCAGTCGCGCCTCGCGAGACGCACGGCTCCTCTCTGGCCCCCGCGTAGTTGACGAGGTCGAACGTGGGCTCCTTGGCCAGCTCGGCGTAGCTGCAGCAGGCCGAGAAGAGGTGCTCGGCCTCGGCGTACGGCTTGGTCTTCTTGGGGTTCAGCGCCTCCTTGCGGTTCGGCTTGCTGTCGATGAACCCGTCCCAGCCGCGTACGATGTTGCCGTGCACCGTGTCCTCCAGGTACGCGGCCTCCTCCTCCTCGATCTGCCGCTGCACGCGCAGCACGGACTCGTGCAGCCGCCGCTGCGCCTCCATCAGCGCGCGCATCTCGTCCGACACGGTCGCCATTTTCAATGTAACAAAAAGCAATGGACAATTCCTGCGAGTATGAGTAGTAACTTCAAAAGCATATATTTTGAAATTGGCCCCAGACAATGCCAACGTCGGCCGCAAACCTGTCAAACCTTTTTTCTCTAAACCTGCTCGGACGCCTCGTGCGAGTCGGCCACCTCCGCCATCGACAACGGAGCTCCATTGTGCTCCCGACGAGAGTTCGGAGACCGAGGGAACGCCGCCTTGGGCGACTTGCTGCTCTGCTTGGAAGCTTGGTTCTTCATTTCCGTCTCCATTACTGGGCGACCGTTGCGCGGCTGGCCGCCGAACACAGGCTTGAGATATTTCTCGTCCATGCGCTCCCACAGCCCGTGAATGCCGCTGCGCTGCACGCGGCGAGCTGCCATGCCAAGCTGATGGAAGGATGAGTCTGCATCATGGTCCTCTTCGTCGTCAGATAATAGACGATCTGTGGCCCCCTCGCTGTGTTGAATTGCGCTATGTGAGCTGAAGTGAAAAGTGAAGAAAAACCAATAACCTACGTACTCGTCAAGCTCGAGCTCTCCAGTTTCCTGAGAAGTCAGCCCAAAAAAACGGAGGACGGGACTTGTTCCCATGCCAAACACCTGTAAGAAACAAGTTGTTAGCTTTTTTTCACCGAAGCAAAGTGACGAAGGGGTATTGACCTACCAGAGTGGTGAACATGACGGTGAACAGTGTCGTACTCTGAATGACCGTGCGGTGGATGCGATTCGGCACACTGACGTTTAACGCCAGCGCAAAAGCAATAGCGCCACGCAGTCCTGCGAACCAGATCACGAACATGTAGCTCCACTGGATCTTGTCATTCTCCGGACGTCCGAGGTTGGCGAGTAGACACATCGGGAATGTGTTGAACATGCGTGCTATCACGATAGCGACCAGGTTGACAAAGATGAAGCCCCAGTCCCACGTGAAGTACTCGGAGTAGGCAACGACACTGACACCCATGTAGATAAACACGAAGTTCTCGGCCATAAACGCAGCAGTCGACAGCAGATGCCTCAAAGCTGTCGCGCTCTCGTCGGCGATGTTATACAGGTGGTAGTGGCTCATCAAGACGCCCGAGAAGAACAAAGCAACAATCCCGCTCAGTCCAGCGAGGTCAGCAGCGACGTAACTCAAATAGGCAGACAGCAGCACGATCGAGATCTCGTAAGACGGGTACTGGCGAAGCGCGGGGTCGGCTTGCTTGAGAAGGAAAGCCGACGTAAAGCACACGAGAGCAGCGAGACCGACCGAGCCTAGACCAATGCCAATGACCTTGAAGATGATGACACTTGCATCGTGCAGGGTGACGTCGCCATTGCCCTCCTTGATAAGATGCTGGAAGAGAGAAAACGCAACAATAGCTGCACAAGCATGGCAAACGATCCCGTTAGAATCATTCGTCTCCTAGCAATAGGTCGTGAACGTACCAACGCCGTCGTTGAGCATGCTTTCGCCGAACACCAGATTAAAGAGCAGTGACGGAGCTCCATTCTTCTTGAAAACAGACAATGTTGCGACAGGGTCAACGGCGGAGATCAACGACCCGTATAGGTAGGCTTCTGCTGCCGTAAGCTTGGTGATAAGGCCGGCGTTTCCCATCCAGATGAGCGCTCCGCCCGTGATGAACGTCGCGATAAGCGTGCCAACAATAGCCAGCAACATGATCGCCGAGAAGTTGGAGAAGAATCCACGCTTCTTCATATTGAATCCTGCCTCGAGGATGATCGGTGGCAGCAGTCTGCATACAGATATGGTCGCCTTGTTAGCTCTCTCGGTGGTAACTCGAGTTCACTAGGCGAGCCACGTACGCGTAGAACAAAACCTCCGGGTTGAGTCCGTTGTTGAGGGATTCCTGGGGAGGACCGCATCGCAATCGTTAGTAAACACGCTCACCGTCATGGACACACCTCCTCTACGAGAAGCGAACGCACCATTGGGGAAATGAAGCGCAGCGCGACGCCAAACTGCGAGCGCACCCATCCAGCCAATTCATCACAACGTTAGCCACAATCTCTCTCGGTTCCTTCGCCGCCATCGCGGGTTCACGCACCGCGACGCCGAAGAACATGGCCCACGCCGACTCGGAGATGAGCGCCGGGTGCTTCTGCCGGTCGAGGCGGTAGGCGACGAGCACGAGCACGAGCTGCAGGCTGGCGATCACGAACAGCTCCACGCGCGTCCACTCTTCGCCCTGCTGCGGCTCCTCGTTGCCCGTCACGGCCGCGACGGCCGCCGACGCCGTCGCGGCCACCACGCCATCGAGCACCGCGTTGCCCGTCGTGGGCGCGGGCGCCATCACCTCGTCGTCCATCGGCTTTCCCTGCGAAGCGAGGCTTCTTCAGGTTTGTGAGTGACAGGTGACATGGGCGGAAGAGCAGGTTCTGTACCGGTAGGTTTGCGATACCGGTATCTAATTTGGGCCAATCGGAGCGAGGAGAGAGGCTGACGTGTATGGATGGCTACACTAGAGTTGAAGGCTATGAGCGCGGCCACTGCCGCTGCAGCGCGAGCAGGTCGGCCTCGGTGTCGACGCCAGGCAGCGTGGAGGCGACCTGCACGAGGCGGATCTTGTGGCCGGCCGAGAGCACGCGCAACTGCTCCAGGTCCTCGGCGTCCTCCAGCGGCGACGGCGGCAGCGACGGGAACTCGAGCAGGAACTGCGTGCGGAACGCGTACATGCCCACGTGGCGCAGGTACGTGTGCTTGTCGGGCGCGAACACGCCGTCCTTGGAGTGCGGGATGAGCGCTCGCGAGAAGTACAGCGCGTTGCTGCACCAACAGCCGGCCAGAAAGGTTAGCGAGCTCAAGCCCTCTCTAGCCACGCCATGGAGGCGTGACGCACCCGCTGCTGTCGGCGACGCACTTGACGACGTTCCTGCTGCGCGCGCTCTCCTCGTCCGCAATGGGCGTGGCGAGCGTGCTCATGACGGCCTCGGGCGGGCCCTCGCGCAGCGCCGCGACGCACAGGTCGATATGCCGCGGGTCCACGCCGGGCTCGTCGCCCTGCACGTTGACGACCACGTCGTACTCGGCCAGCTCACGCGCGTCCATGGCCCGCAGAACCTGCACGACGCGGTCCGTGCCAGTCGCGCAGGCGCCCGTGAGCGCCGCGGCGCCGCCCAGCCGCTCGATGACGCGCAGCACGCGCGCGCTGTCGCTCGCCACCACCACCTTGGCCAGCGACCGCGCGCGCGACGCAGCCTCGTAGGTGTGCTCGACCATCGCGCGCCCGAAGAAGGCGGCCAGCGGCTTGCCCGGGAACCGCGCCGACCCCAGTCGCGCCGGGATGACCGCCAGCGCCTTCATTGCCGTCGGCGTGTGTCCTAAGTGCGCGCTAAGTTCGCACATCTTTGGGCGACAACTCGAAGCGCCATGCTGCTGGAGGAGGGGGCCGCGCACGCGGCGGACGACGCCGACGCCAAGAAGAAGCTGAGACGGGGCCGCAGCGCCGCGCTCGCGTACGGCCGCTACGAACGCTGCGCGCGCGGCGCCACGCTCGGCGTCCTGGCGCTCTGGCTGCTGCTCGCGCTCGCGTACTACGGCGACTTCGGCTCGGCGTCTGCAAGTGTGGCGCCCGTGGCTGCGAGCGGTGGCGCGAGGCCCAGGGGCGCGGCTGCGACGTCCGAGGACGCGTTCCCGGCCGCAACCAACTTCCTGGTGATGGGCGACTACGGCACGGGCGACGACCCGCAGGAGCAGGTCGCGCGCGCGCTCGAGCGGCTCGCGGCCGCGCTCGACCCGCCGCCGGCCTTCGTGCTGTCCACGGGCGACCAGATCTACGAGCACGGGTGGGGATCTGGCTGTGTGGGACGTGGGGCTGGAGGCGCGTGAGATTCTGACGTCAGTGGTGGGAGCGACAGCATCAAGACGGCGAGCGATCCTGTGCTCTCGTCGCGGTTCGAGAAGGTAGGCGTGCAAGCTGAGAACCATCGCGCTGGCCTGTTCTGAGGCGCTCTTTGCCGCGCAGATGTACTCGCACGAAAGCCTTCAAGTGCCATGGTACATTGGGTGAGTGCAAGCTGAATCACCCCCTCGAATTGCTGCTTGACGACGCTGATCTGGGAGCGTCTGCCACTCGCAGCATTGGCAACCACGACTGCGAGGGCTCGGTGGACGCAATGCTCCAGTATGCCAAGCAGGAGCAGTCGCTGTGGTACATGCCGCAGCGCTACTACGTTGTCGAGCGGCCCGTGGCGCCAAAGACAATCCTCCGAATTGTCGTCATTGACGCCTGCGACCTTGTGTGCGGCACAGAGCCGCACAACGTGCGCTGCAACGAGCTCATGAACCAGCAAACGTCGGCCGAGGCGCGTCTGGAGCAGTACGAGTGGATTGAAAAGGCGCTAAGCGCTCCAAAACCCGACGGCGTCGACAAGATGTGGACGATTGTAACGGGCCACTGGGCGGTATACAGCTTTGCGGGCAACGCTGACACCGAGGAACTGATCCAGAACCTCGACCCGCTCCTCAAGAAACACCGCGTCCACGCCTACTTTAGCGGCCACGACCACTCGCTCCAGCACTTGAAGAAGGTCGAGGACCGGTGGACGCGCAACTACTTTGTGTCGGGTGCTGGCGGGTACCGCATCCACACACTCAAGCCAAAAGCTCGCAGTAGCCCAGACCTGGTGCACGCAGCCATGACGCACGGCTTCATGTCGGTTCACGTCACGGACGAGCAGTTTATCGTGCAGTTCCTGGACAAGGAAGGCGAGGTCCTGTACACTACCGAGGTTCACTACGACTAGCTCTCATGGGCAAGCGAGAGAATGCCGTCCGTATCAATCTAAAGCTTGCATTGCGCGAGCACATGTAATAGAACATGCAAAGCTACACAGCCGGGTTCCAAGCCCGCCAGCGAGCTCACGCGTCCTTCTTGAGGTTGAACCACGTGAGCTCCTTGGCCTTGACAAGCTGCAGCACCAGCTGGCTCTCCTTGCGCTTGACTTTGACGTCCGAGATCTCGTCGTGCAGCCTAGGGATGGCGAGCACGCGTGTCTTGCCCTCGAAGCTCTTGACGCGCAGCGTGAGGCTGGAGGCCGCCCAGTCGACCTGCGTGTTCTCCTCCGGGTGCGCGCCAATGTTGGGCAGCGTCACGTACACGGACACGCGCCGCTTGCCGTCGGCCCAGGCGTAGTTGGTGATGGCCTCCGAGGGTTCGGCCGCGGCCTCGACGTCCACCTGCTGCGTCTTGAGCAGCCGCGGCTGCGCGTTGCCGTCCCATTCGTGGATCTCGGCGTCCTCGCGCCGCTTGTGCGCGTAGTAGTAGCTGTTCTGGCCCTTGCTGCGGATGTTCGAGTGCAGCGCCGACGCCTCCGTCATGGCCGCGTCGCGCTCAGGGGAAGAAGACATGATGCAGGCACTCCCACGCAGGCGACACCACCAAAGCAGCAATGACGACGAGGAGGTGGAATACGTAGCCAACCTGGAAATTCTAGAACTAGAATCGGAGCGACCAAACTATTTACGAAAACCGTACGCTTCAATGATGAAACTTCATAATTCATCGGAGTTTATGAGCAACAACAGGATGAACAGTTCATCATGAACTTGATGACGCTTGTATTGGGTGGAACTAGATTACTCCCACTCGCTTACGCGAGTGCG
>JAASGX010000367.1:0-24636 GCA_023334415.1 Phytopythium chamaehyphon | reverse complement strand
GTCACAAGGACACGCAACGGCCTCCATGGCGGCTTAGACGTAGCGCTAGCGAACTAAGGACCGCCCAAAATGAATCACTTCCAATTTTCCTCTCTACCTCCCAAGCGTCTTCTCCTCTCCTCCTCGCCACATCCTTACAGCCGCCGCCTAGCATCTCGCCGCCCCCAATCATCTCCCCGCGTTCGCGCTTAAAGTTTAACGCGATCATGCGCTTGCAAGTGGCCCTCATCGGATTGGCCATTCAGGTGATCACATCGTGGTTGTATGGAATACGTGTTGGTGGTAAGTTGACTAGTACATGATCAGCTCTTTACTTGGCTGATGCTTCTCGAAAGTCGATAATGGGAGTAATTCGATTGTGCAGCCCTTCATGGTGCGCTGCCTCACAGTACCACCTGAAGAACTCCTGATTGAGGTCAGGAAGGTTAGGAGAGCTTCGGTGCAGGCAGTTGAGCATGTGAAGTTTGGCCGAGTGTCACGCCTCTGACTGGACACGCTTGAAGACCACGCACGAGCTCTCATATATTTTGTTGATACCCCACTTCTTTCTAGCGTAATGTAGCATGTTGTGCTTGCTGCGCCTTGCCTTTTTAGTAGCAGTGAGTGCAGTCTGCAACGCCTTGTCGCACTTCAATTTCTTGGTATGGTGACGGGCAAGCGCGTACTTGGTGCAAAAGACGCGCATGCATGTATTGCACGTTTTGCTTGTCCGGGTCATTTGCTTGGTTGGCGCCGCGCTCTTAGTCGTCTTCGCGGTCTTGGTTGTTTTTGGCATGGCCAATTTCAAAATGAACACCCGAGAGGGGTGTTTTGGCCCTGTGGCGCAACGGTTCCAGCGGTAGTTTACCACGCGTATTGACCCAACAAGAACCTAGCGCCATCATAAACCAATTTGTATTCCTGCTACGAAACCACTGCTATTCAGCGTGTGCGTCATCGAGGTCATCTGCTTGCTCTTCAGCTGTCGTGTCGATCACGGCAAGCAACATACCAATGAATTGTAAAGCAGGTGAGACGGAGTAGCTAATTGTTGAGAGTGACGCACCATGGGCGAGCTCGCTGGGCTCCAGCGGCTGGAGTAGTCGCCGGCCAACTTTGAGCAGCGACTGAAGCGCGGCAGCAGCGCCTCGTGCGCAACCATGGCTCCACGTACGACGAGCAAGGGGAAAGAGCTGCAGGAAGTGGAACTGTTCCACTTCCTGCGGCCCGTGACAAGTGCGGATACAAAAGTCATTTTGACTTGTTTTCACTATCCCCGCGATTTGGTCCTTCTTGTTGACAACATGACGCATGCTGATCATTCACTCGTGGCCATCTTGGAGATTATCGCCGACGGACTGCTGCATGATAACGATGCGCGCGCGCTTCGCAGCTGTTGGCGGCGAACGCGCCGCTGTTTGCTGCTCGATTGTTGACGCCGGTCGCGCGCATATCAATAGCAGTGCGGCCAAGCTCGCCCTGTCTTTCCGGGACAACCAAGGAAAGGCAGGGCGAGCAGTGTCTCTCATCATGAAGAGCTCCTCGAGGCTTTTGCTGTTCGGCAGTCCATTCTCCGACTGGCCTGCCAGCGCACACCTCCGATACTGTCCCAAGCCTCGATCGACTCGCAAGCGACCATGGTCAAGGCCTTCACCTCGGCGCTGCTGGGCGTCTCGACGCTGCTGGCGGCGAGCGCCGACGCGGCGTACCCGAATCCAGGCGCGTGCTCGGGCGTGTGCGTCAACACGCACGACCCGGCGCTGATCCGACGCTCGGACGGCACGTACTTCCGCTTCTCGACGGGCGGCGGCATCGCCGTGCATTCTGCGCCGGACATCTCCGGGCCGTGGACGTACAAGGGCGCGGCCATCCAGGGCGACTCCAAGGTCAAGCTGAGCGGCTACAGCGGCGAGATGGACGAGTGGGCGCCCGACATCCGCGAGGTCGGCGGCAAGTACTACCTGTACTACTCGGCCGTGCGCGCCGTGCCGTTCGACGGCCACAACCTCGCCGCCGTGGGCGTCGCCACGTCCTCGTCCATGGACATCGGCACGTGGACCGACCACGGGAGCACGGGCATCACAAGCAACGACAACAGCGAGTTCAACGCCATCGACCAGAACCTGTTCGAGGAGAATGGCCAGTACTACATGATCTTCGGGAGCTACGAGAGCGGCATCTACCAGTCGGTCATGAAGAACCCGCCGACCAAGAGCCAACCCAACACGTACGCCAAGCTCTCGTTCGGAGAGGCGGAGGAAGGCCCCGTCATGTTTAGCCACGGAAGCTACAACTACCTCTTCTTCTCCCAGGGGCAGTGCTGCAGCCTCGACGTGTCGAAGCCTGCCAGCGGGAAGGAGTACAAGATCCAGGTCTGCCGCTCCAAGCCCGGCTCGATGGACTTCCGCGACAAGAGCGGCAAGGCGTGCGTTGACGGAGGCGGCACCACCGTGCTCGCATCGCACGGTCACGTGTACGCGCCCGGCGGTCAGGGCGTGTACAATGACCCAACGTACGGCCCCGTGGTCTACTACCACTACGTGGACACGCGTATCGGGTACGCGGACGGCCAGAAGCAGTTCGGCTGGAACAAGCTCGACTTCTCGTCTGGCTGGCCGGTGGCCAAGTAAAGCGGCGGCGTCCCTCGAGGCTTCCTGTGCGCTGCGTTTGTTGTCCGAGCTCTTCGCTCGATGTGTCCTTGTCAGTATAGAACTTTCATCACGAGCTCTGATTGAATCAACATGGTGCAAACTATGTTTTTGCTCAGTGGTAAAAAGCCACCGCAGCATTTTCTTGAGCGAGACATTCGAAACGTTGACTCGAAATGTGCTGTTCGTGGTGAACCCATGGTTCTTGAGTCGCTCGAACACCAATGCAGCCACGGTCGGTTCTTGCGCAAGACGCAGCGGTCGTTCAGTCGATCACGAAGGCGAAGTGACGTAATAGTTCACCCAAGTGGCCCGTCCGTGCGAGGCGCCTGCTGTCCTGCCGGTCTCAGATATCAAACATGAGCGCTCGCTTTTCAACGCGGAGCACCCGCACTACTTACTGTAGCTGGTATGTTTGAGAGCGTCGACTGGCCTGAATCACTGCGCCATGTTGTATCAGTGATTTCTCTGGTGGCCATTGTGCATGTAGTCGGAGCTGCAGGCAAGGCACGCCATGAAGGAAGTCTGCTGTAAGAAGTGGCGGGTGTCATTTGCCGTTGAGCGCCGCGATGGGCGTCTCGGACCAAAATCACTCGAAAATTGTATGCCGAGAGAACCGTGGCACCGCGCGCGAAGATCCAGCGCCCCCTCATTCCGCAACGCTTCACATGCACATAATGTTGCAGTTGCCGCATGAGGGGTAGGTACATTTATAACAGGCGCTCGGTCGATCTCCCATCCCGCCACTTTCGGCAAAGAAGAGAAGCCTGGCCGGCCGCCTCGCCAAGGCTGCGAGGCATCAGGCGACAGGCGCCAGTCCGCAAGGCGCCGCGAGTCGAGAGCAGCGGAGCATGAGGGGCGCGCACTCGCGCGTGGCGGCCGGCAGCCGGGAGCGGCTCCCGCCTCGTCCCAGCGCTCCGCAAGCGGCGGCTTCGGGCGACGAGCAGCAGCAGCAGGCGCAGCAGTCGAGCGCGCAGCAGTCCAAGCAGCCAGCCAAGCAGCAGCAACAGCAACAACAGCAGCAACAGCAGCAGCAACAACAACAGCAGACCAAGCAGGTGAGCAAGCCGCCGGTGCGGCTGGACGACGCGGCGGCCGTGATGGCGCGCAGCCGAGGCGCGTCCGTGCCCGAGCAGCCCGGCGCGCAGGTGCGGCCGCGGCTGCGCGTGTCGGAGAGCGGCAAGTTCGAGGACCAGTACTACCACGCGCACGAGGCGTCGCGCGCCATGGGGCGGCTGCGCAACCGCGCGTACCTCAAGGCCGACAAGAAGGACGCCAAGAAGAGCGCCAACGTGAACGCCAACGACATCGAGCAGTTCTCGGACGCCGACATCGTGCTCGCGGGCTACCTCGTCAAGCAGGGCTCCTTCTGGAAGACATGGAAGACCCGCTACTTCGTGCTGCGCAGGGACCTGCCCGTGCTTTCGTACTACACGTCGCGCACGGAGCTCACCAAGCTCGGAGAGATCACCATCGACGAGCAGACGGTCGTCAAGACGGCCCCCAAGGAGGGATTCCCGCACCGGTTCGTCGTCGAGCACCAGGGCCGCAGCCTCACGCTGCGCCCCGTCGAGGACAACAACAACGAGAGCGCCGCCAACGGCACCATGGTCTCCTGGATCCGCAGTATCGACAACTGCGTCGAGATGCGCAAGACGCTCGCCCAGCGCACGCGCGGGTCCTTCGACAACCGCACGTCCGACGGCGGCCGAGACTCGTTCCGCGCCCGGCTCTCCGACAACGCCTCCATGCTCGAAGACATGTTCAGCGAGCGAGCGAGCATCACGCGCATCGAGAACTCGCGCCAGTCCAACTCGATCAAGAGACACACGACAGACTCCGTTACCATCCAGAAGGCGGCAGCGGAAGCCAGCGCGGCGCGAGAAAATGACAAGAAGAACGCGCGCCCTCGACGGCTCCCGAGCGTGGTGTCCGCCCCGCTGGAGGACGACGCCAAGCCTCCGCCGCGCCGACTGTTCCGGTCACGGAGTGCCGGCAGCGTCTTGTCTCGTACGTCAAGCGAGCAAGGGCCTGGGAAGCACGACGACAATGGCGTGTCGACTCTTTTGCTGGCCAACCACCACTCGGCAAATCTGCAGGGGATGCAGCTGGCAAGTGGCTCGCGTCAGTCTAGCGGCGAGCATGTCACGCGCGCGCCGAGTCTGAGCTTGCTGGGGTTCAAGCGGCCACCGAGTATTGAGGTGGCGGTCTCTGTTGGCAGCAAGGGAGCGCAAGAGTTTTCGCACATGATGGTAATTCTGTCTTTCGTGATGGAGAGTGGCTCCCAGCAGGAGATTTGTCGGACGGAGATGCAGAGTACCTTGTCACTGCGATCCTGCGGCGGAGATTTCTATGCTCGCGATTTCAGTGTTCTTCTGTCTGTGCCACGCAACGCGAAGCGGATGCTACACTTTGAGATCCTTGCGATTGTGAACCCAAACTCCGAGTCGACAGCGGGCCAAAAGTCGTTGGGGTTTGCTCGTATTTCGCCACTGGACCTGATGTTCTCCCGCGATAACACCATTGTGCTCGAATGCCCATCCACGAAGCCCCTGCTGTTCCTCGTGATGGAGCGGATTTTGCCCGGTGACAGCATCAATGTCGGTCACGCTTACACGTACGCGCGCCGATACTTCATTTCTGACACAGCAGTGATGGAGAAGCGCAAGTCGGGGGATCTTGTTCCTCCTGGCACAGGGCCCGTCAATCTTGGAGCGAACTATCGGGAGATGTTGCGCGGCAAGACCAATTCGCTGGATGCCAACCATGTGCTTGTTGCAGAAGAGCTCTCATCATCGTACGTTTCTGTGTCCATGACTGTCGCGTTCCTGAAGTTTCTCCAACGACGAAACCTCGATCGGATCGACGAGATCCGGCACGAGGTCGAGGAGTACAAGAAACAGTCTGGCAAACGTACTCCCCCTAACAAAGCGCAGCCTGCCCAGGTGTCTGTGCTGGATGCAGACTCTATCCGCGACCGTGAGCTGGAAATGACCCATTACATGCGAATCCACGCGACATATGGCGAGAACCAGAAGCGCTACCAGGCGTTGCTAGCTGCTCTTGAAGAGGGCAAGGAGCAAGGCATTACGGGATGTCTCAAGCGCAGTAACATGAAGAAGGACAAGCTTACGGAGTTCATGCCAACGAATCTTAACTGTCACTTGGTACGCGCTCGACGAGTTGCACTGTCGAACGGTGATGACCGCCGCAGCTCTATTACGCATTCGTTTGAAGACTCGGACTCGGGCGACGAGTCAACCTCTCCGTCTGCTGAACTCGTGTATGCTGTTACTACCCATGGCTGCGCAGCAGCTCATGCTATTGGTTTTAAGGAAGGTGGTCTGAGACGCCTTCAGCAGCAGCTTCAGCAAACACCGAACGATGGACGGCTCCGGGAGCGCATTGAGCAGCGAGAAGATGTCGTGCGCTGCCAGGTCCTTGCTATCGCGGGGTCGGCATTTTTGAGTGCTGTCGGTTTGGCAGCAGTTAAGGGCGGCTCTCATTACGACCGCCTGGAGTTGATCTGTTCGACTGGATTCCTCCTCAGTATAGAGTCGTTGCTGAGCACTGTTGGCGCGGAGAAGGGAATGTTGGAAGACATGGCAGAGGGCGTGCGATGGCTTAGTCGATCTGTGAACTTTCAGGTGCTGCGCTCCATCGAGCACAATCCTCGCCTAAAGTACTCCAAGTGCGTCAGCATCCTCAGTACTCCGACTGGCGATCACATTGATGTGGCGTTTGCCGTTCCGTCTGATGTGTTCGACAAGCTGCCTGTGATTTTGCAGGAGGGGCATGCGATTAAGGTGCACGCAGTGATGTTTACACAGGGCATCAACGAGATGCAGTCGGTGGCGAACCATTACCTCAACTCCAGTCTGCAGGACGAGATCAACGTGGAGAATGCCGATATGCTCGAGCGCTACTTCCGTGTTTATCAAACGCAGATCAAGTTTATGGCAGACCAGAAGAAGGCGGCTTCGCGTAACAGCAGTGGCAGCAACAGCAGTCCCAGTAACAGCAGCAACAACGGCAGCATCAACGAATCACTGTCGGCGGTTGAGCAAGAGCTTGGGGCCTTGCAGCTCGAGATTTCTTCTTTACGAGCACGACTCAGCTCGCGTTTGGAAAATGCTCAGAAGAAGAACGTCAACATCCTGATCGAGTCGAGTGATATTTGTCGGCGGCTCGGCGCGGGTCGCACGACCTGCTGCAAGAGTGGCAAAGACCGAACGGCGATGTCGGTGACACTCGAGACGTCTCGGTTACTCGTAGACCATTTCCACGTCAAGCAGGGTGTGCATCTGTGTAACGCAATGCGCGAGCGCGGCGTGCGGCGTGTCAATGTGTTGGCGAACACCGGCAAGGACAAGTATGCGTTCAACAGTTTCCAGCTCAAGTACATTCCGGACTGCTACAAGCCGCCTGTGGCAACCGCTGACTCGCACGTGGCGTCATAACTGCGTGTGTGCTTGTGTCGGTTGCTGCGGCCATGTGAATTTGTGTTTCAGTTTTCGCTTGGTTTCGATGAAGATGGCGCTTTCAAAGTTTAGACTCGTTTTTTATTGTCGGCTTTCTTGTGTTGATGTGCGGCTACAGATGTCCACTCATATATCCCAGAACGGATCGTTCAGCTGCTTGAGCTCGCGCTCGCGCTTTCGACTTTGTTGCAGCTTGACTACCTGAGCGAAGTCTTGCTGTCAGATCGCATTCATGAAAAAAATTGTTGCTTTTAGGCTCTTACCGAGAAGCGCAACTGCTTTTCCAGGTCGTAGTTGGCCTCGCTCAGCCGCTTCACCTGATCTTTGAGTGTCAGCACCTCAGGGTGGGCGTGGGTCGCGCGCTGGAGGTCACGCTCTAGCTCTTCGACGCGTTGGCGACACTTTAGGCGCAATTCATGCTATGCTCATGATTTCACGTTAGCGAGTCGCAGATATCATGAATACAGCGAATAAACGTACCTGCTGCTGAACAAGTTGTGTCGCAATGCTCTCGCCTAAAGCTGTTGCATCGTCACGCTGGCGTCGAAGCGTGCTGCATTGTTGGAGCAGGTGCAGGATTAATCCGTCCTTCTCTACCTCTCCAATCTTTGCTAGCGAGGCTCCAAGATTTCCTGAGCCCAAGTCACTCTCTCCCTGGCTACTTTGCTCGGACCGGTACATTTCGCTCAACTTTGCTGCAAGTTCGGCTACGGGCAAGGCGGTGGGTGCTTCTGGGATGGTATTCATGCTGGTTTGGTTGTCCCGAACTCGTCGTCGATCAGCTCGCTGCAACGCCTCGTGGGCCTGGCGGGCACGTTGCAGACGCTCTAATGCTGTCAAGTCCTGTCTATCAGGTGAGTTTGAATTCTGTGGCAAAACTGCGGCATCTCGATGCCTTACCGATGACTGCTTCAACTCCGAGACTTCACTCTCTTCTGGGATACGAGCGAATTGAGCGCTTGTCGCCGCCAATGGCGGCGCCATGTTCATCTCTGCCAGCGAGGAGTCGTTGGTTTGTTTGCGCCCCAACCAGTGGCGATCCGCACCATGTCCGTGTACCAACAAAAACTCTGTATTTATACGTATTCCTCGATTGCCAAGGTTCTCTACTCGGCCTTCTCCTCCTCGTCATCACCAGCAGAGGCATCCGCCTTCTCCTCGTCTTCATCTTCGTTCTCCTCGGCCTCCTCGTCGCCATCGAGCTCAACAGCCTCGTCAGCGTCAGCCTCCGCCACATTGAGCGGCACAGTGTTTTCAGCACTCTCCTCGAGAGCACGAAGCTCCTCTTCACGCATCGGCGGGGCCGAGAACCACGGAATCTTGCCGCGCTGGAAGTCGTTGATGACCTGCACAGCCACGTTGTTGAAGTCGGCCTCGCCCTTGGGGAGCAGCTTGCCCGACTTGGTCGCGAGCTGCTCGAGGAAGTGCCACTCGTCGCGCCACTCGTCCACGCCATAGACCTTGACAATGTACTCCTTCTTGACGCGGTCCAGGATGGCAGGGATGAAGTCGGTAGGCTGCGGCAGTCGCTCGGCGCGCACAACGCCCTTGAGCACCGTCTCGACCTCATTGTCGCCCGTGTCGTACACGATGCCGGGGCAGTCGATGAGGAAGATGCGGCGCATGAGCGTGATGTACTGCCAGACCTTGGTCTCGCCCGGGATGGGCGCGACCTTGCAGACCTTCTTCTTGCGCAGCGCGTTGATGACCGAGCTCTTGCCGACGTTCGGGTAGCCGATGAGGCCGACCGAGATCTGCTTCTTGTCCTGGTGCAGCTTGGCGAACTGGCGCAGCAGGTTGATGAGCGCGCCCTTGCCGAAGGGGTTGCTCATGGAGGCGTGGAAGGCGAGCGTGGGCGTGGTCTCGCTGAGGATCTGCACCCAGCGCTTGGTGACCCAGTTGGGCACGAGGTCGCACTTGTTGATGACGAAGATGAGGTGCTTGTGGCTGGCGTTCTTGCGGATGTGGCGCTCGACGTGCTCGCAGCGCGTGCCGGGCACGTTGCGCGCGTCGAGCACCTGGATGACGACGTCCGAGCAGTCGAGCACCTTGTAGAGCTCTCCCCAGATGCGCTTGGACTGGCCCTTACTGAAGACGTCGTGCGAGACCTCGTCGCGGAAGTCCTGCGCCTCGACGACGGCGTCGCGGTCCTTGGCGGTGCCCGTCTCGGCGTACTTCTCGGCGCCCTGCTGCGCGCGCGCGAGCAGCGAGGCGAGGTCCGAGGACTCGATCTTGGCGCGCTTGCGCGAGCGCTTGCCGTTGAAGACGTCGTCGTAGCTCTCGGTCTCGAGCAGCTTCATGCGCGCGACCGTGCTCGTCTCCTTGGCCTCCTGCACGAGCCCCATGGGAAGCTTGCGCGTGCGCAGCACGACCGAGTACGGGTCCGCGGCCTTGAGCGACATCTCGTTGCGGAACTTGTCGAGCTCCTTCTGCCCCACGACGCGCGTGTTGCCGAACCAGCGCCGGTCCGGCTGGATGCGCCCCGTCGTGCGCGTGATCTCCTGCCCGCCGGCCTTGCCCTTCATCATCAGCGACCCGCCCACGACCTTGCCGGCCTTGTTGCGGATCGCCCCGCTGTTGCGGTACATGTTGAGCCGCTTGATCGTCGACTTGTCGCGCATGTTGGCCGCCTTCTGCCGCTTCGGCACCTGCCGGTGCGGGTTGTCCGCAGACGCCTTCGTCGTGTTGATCCCCTTGCCCATCGTGCGCTCTTGCCGGGTCTGCCACAGTACTAGTAACGGAGCTCGGACGACGTGCGCGGCTAGTGATGGCGAAATAGACCAAAGGCTTTTGGTGGTGGGGAGCCCTTGCACCGTTTTGCAATATAGTGAATTCGTTTTCAATAATATTGATATTGCCTTCTGCGCGCTGGTCGTCAACTTCTTCTTCAAGGATGACCTGGGCCTCCAGCCGGCGCAGGCGCAGACGCTGCTCATCATAATGATGGTGCCCTGGGGGATCAATCCGCTCTACGGCATCGTCTCGGACAGCCTGCCGCTTTTCGGATACCACCGAAAGTCCTACATGATCATCTGCAGCACGATGGGCGCGCTCGCGACGCTATTGCTGTCGATCCCGGACGCCATCACGACGCCGCTGCCGGCCGTGCTCACACTCATGCTCAACAGCCTCTCCACCGCAGTCATCGACGTCGTGATTAACGCTCGAGTGGTTGAAATGTCTCGCCTCGACCCAAAGCACGATGCCAACGACCTGCAGTCGGTGTCGTGGGTTTCCAAGTCGGCTGGTGGCGTTCTCGGCTCGTTCCAGTCGGGACCAGCGATAGATTACCTTGGCGTGCGCGGGGTGTTTTTCCTTGCTGCAGTTGGCCCACTTGTTATCCTCACCTTCTCGATCAGCATCCACGAGCAAAAGTCGACCTTGGCCACAAGAAGCAACTCTACGAGTCGGAGACGCCAGTTTGTGTCTTCTACGCGCCGTCAATTCTCGCAACTCAAGTGCGCCATTCCTACATCCGTGATTTGGAAGTGCGCGCTCTGGGTGTTTCTGTCCGGCGCTGTCAGCCCAGGATACTCGCAGGTGACATTTTACTTTGCGACGGACGTGCTTCACTTTTCGCCCGAGTTCCTTGGCACCGTATCGGCGTTTGGCTACGTGTTCTTGTTGGCCGGCACGCTTGTGCACAACGCATTCTTTTAGGATATTTCGTTCCGGAGAATCTTCTTGATCGCGCAACTCAGCCTCGCGATTGTATCTCTTCTGGATGTGATCCTAGCTACACGCACGAACTTGCAACTTGGAATCCTAGACAAGGCGTTCGTGCTAGGCGATGCTGTTATTGCGGATGTCGTTAGTCGCCTCAAGTCGATGTCAGTCCTCGTGCTGTGCCCTCGTGGCGTTGAAGGAACGCTCTTTGCACTGCATATGTTGATCTCCAACTGGAGCTCTTGCAGGTTGAGCCAGGTTCGCCACGAGCGTGCTTCGCCTTGATCAAGTCCTCCGGGTCCTCGAACGAGTGCTCGCTGAATCCCCTTGCTGATCTCGCGAGTCTGCTTGTGAATGCTTGACTAGTAGAACATGCTGTTGAAACGTGGAGATCAACCCCAGCGGACTTCCTTGGAAGTCCTGGACTTCACTGGAGTTGATCTCCACGTTACCGTTCGCGTACACTTGCGACCGCGGCCCGGTATCATCTCAGTGAGGAAGTCGGCATTAGCGAACTCGAACCGGTCAGGGTCAATCTCAAGCGTGTCAATGAGCTCGCGGATGCGACTCCTCTGACGTATCGCGGGACTGCAGATTGACCGTCAAGCCCTCCCTCCACCTTCACCTGCAGCTCCTGGCATTTTGCTTCTTCAGCCGCAACAGAATCAATAGTGTCGTGCGTCTCGGAATTTGACGCGATTAGCGCCTACGCCTTTGGAAACTGCTCTTACATCGACTTGCCAGCCTCCTCCACACTGCTCTCAGCTTCTCGCACTTGGATGAGCTGCTACTCCAATGCCCGCGTCTCCGACTCGCGTCGGGCTTCAAGCACCTGCAGATCGCTTTGACATTTCTTCAGCTTTTCAACGACGAATTTCTTGTTGGCCTTCACCTTCTCAGGTTTGGCTTCAGTCGCGTTGTGGTGCTCTGTGGCTCTTGCAAAGTAGTATCCCTCGAGCTCATGCTTTGCAAACGCTTCCGACGATGCGATCTCCGCATTGCGCTCCTCCGGGCTCACAATCTGCTCCTATAGGCACGAGATCCCACCAAACAACCGTGCGTGTTCATCCTTGAGCATGTTTGGTGGTCGCGCGGAACGCCTCAATAAGTCCTCGCTCTTCTCGAGCTTGGCTTTGATCGCTTTGTACTCCTCAGCGAGCTTTTCCATCTCGCTCTCAAGAGCCCGGAGCTGGTCTTCTAAAGTAGTCGCCACCTCCTCCAGCTCTGTGATTTTGTCCTGAGCATTGGAGAGACGCTCTTCTAGCTCCAATTTCTCCTCCGGTCGCTACTGCAGCGCAAGCTCCAGATTTTGCAGCCTGGAGTTTTTTTTTTTTTCATCTCGTCATGTCGCCGCGAAGTCGCTGAATTGCATCTCGTATCCGGCGACATGCTCTGCCAGAAGCTGCAATCCCCTGCTTTTGGTGCCCAAGAACGCGAGGTTGTCGAATGTTAGGTCGACGCAGACCTGCTCAAGCAGCTATTCAACGTCGGCAAGCTTTTGAGTTGCCTTGGCGTTGGACGTCTGAGGCATATCTAGCTCCTTATTCAGAATGGGGCGCTCGGAATCCCACGACTCCTGTTCTGTTCGAAGTTTCTCGTTGAGCTGCTCAAGCTCGAGTTCGAGGTCCTTTGATGCGCTGCGAGCGCTCGTTTTTCGGATTCACTGTACTTGTAAGAGTAGCTTCAGACGCGTCCAACTTTTCTCGGATATCTGCCGTCATCTGCTCAAGCTTTGGCTGCAAACGCATGCTGTAGTGCGATATCAGCGAACTTGTCTACAAGGCGCGCGTCTTCGGCCGCAAAGCTCGCGGCACTCGCGCTCCTGTTGCTGTTTCTCTTCGACGCTCAGCGGCGATTCGATCCTTTCAACCGCGCGTTCTCATTTTGCAGCAAGACGACAAGCGTGCCCTACTGCGTTTGTTTCTCGCTGAGCTCGCTCATGAAATCGGCGTCCACTTCCTGCTGCGCCTTGAGCTCGACCTTGAAGGCCTCGACCTTGACCGTGGCAATCTCCCAGCTCAGCTCGGTCTGCCCCTCGAGCCACTGCTGCATCGAGTGGTACCTGCCGATGACGTCTCGCAGTTGCGCCTTGCAGTGGCGGCGGTCGTGCTGCTGTGGTCGAGGACATCGCTAGCAGCAGGCGCACCGCCATGCTAAGGGGCCCATAGTCCTTACTGTAGGAAGCGATTATCAACGTCGAAGTTGGTGACAACCATGGCGCTGCGCTTGCCGTCGATCGTCATATTGTCCGCGGGAGCGCCATCTCTAACTGTACGCACCATCGTGAAGTAAAAGTTGAGCTCTGACACGAACAGCGCCACCGCGATGCACGCGAACGCCACAGCAGCGAGGCTGGGACCACAGCGTGTGAACCTACCTGGTCGCCCGCACATCGTCCAGTCCGCCAAAACAAGAAGCTCAAAGAGATACGCTGCGCTGGTATCTCTGTGAGTTGCGCTGCGCAATCCTGCGCAAAGGTAATGCTCCTCGAGGCCGAACTCAGCAACGACGTGTACGCGCCGATAGCGTGCTGGAACGCCACCAGGACCAGCAAGTACACGGTGTGCTGCATAAACAAACGTCAGACCGCAGAAGAACGTTCCCATCAAGAACGACACCGACAGGTTCACGCAGATTCCCGTGGAATCTGCTCCACACTCTCCGCGATCGAGAGCACCGAGTCTCATTGTCGCCATTTCTGCAACCTCGCTGACGAAGAAGACAACCAAGCCGACCCACACAACACAACTTGACCATCGATCCACGCGCATGCAGCACAGAACGTTTCAATTACTCCTCTAACGCGCTTGATGACAAAGTTCATACTTCGAAGTAGATGACAAGTTAGCTTCAGCTTCAACGCTATCTGTGCTTTCACCAACCTACACAATCTCGTTGTGTTCCATCCCAAGTGGGAGCTGTGCGCAAAGTGGTCGAGGTGGCCAGATGGGTCCATCGTGAAATCGTGCAGGCCAGTCGTAAAGACTCCTCGAGTCACTGGGCTGAGGAGCGTGAGCACGATCGACAGCGCGCGAGTAGCCGGCGATAGCCACAAGTCTGTCTGTAGTTTTTCAACCGACGTCGACAGCGTATCAGCCCGTTCCATAGTCAAGGTCCTGCGTCAAAGTCGTCGAAGTGCCAGCTGACGAAGTCGTGGTTGTCGGGAACAAAGAAGCCGAGTGTGTGGTCGTTGCCCAGGTCAATGGAAAAAACAGGAGCGACGTTGACGACAAGTGAGGGCGTGGCTCGCCGAGTCCATCCTGACACATGTACGAGCAGTTCTTGGTCCATCAACCATCGTCTTCAGCTCAACTTCGGGGCTGTAGCACGGATAGTAGCCCGACACTCAGTTGTCGTAAATACGACACTTTTGCTTCCACACTCGGACCTGGCGGAACCTCAAACTGCCGACGCGAATCCACTGCGCGCCAATTCTCCGCGTCGCCTCCGTCCTCGTCGTCTCCGCCGCAAACAGGCATCTCGATGGTCTCTGCACGCCACAAACGCCTTTCGCGGCATGAGAGCGCCCCGACAACGTCGTTAAGCTGGTAGCTGTCCTTAACGGGCAGCGAGGCGACGAGTGAGAAGGAGACGGCGAGCAAGACGAGGTAGACGATGAGCTCCTGGTAGACCTGTCGGCGCTTCATCTCCTTGTACTCGGAGACCGTCGCCTTGAGGCCGAGCTTCTTCTTCTCCATGTGGATGCCGCGGTAGAAGAGCGACTAGCCTGAGCCGGCCCCTCCGGTTGAGGAAGCCCCTGGCCGTCGCCTGATCCCGCCGCCAGCCTCGTCGTCTGTCGTGGACCAGCCGCCGGTGCTGTAGCTGCTGCTGCTGGGCAGCAGTGCTGGCGTCCGCCACCGTCGATACTGGCAGTGACACCAGTCTCGTCACGTTTCGAGTCACAGAGTCGGGGATTCTTCCGCCCTGCTTTCAGTCAGTCGCAGGCACCAAAGCAAGGCGAGCGAGCAGGCAGCGAGATGGCCGTGGCGGTGCGGCGGTCGGGACCCGTGGCGGTGCGCGAGGACCGCACGGCGTACCTGTTCGAGAAGCACGTGAACCACCAGGAGGGCGTGGCGGGGGCGCTGAGCATCCGGCTGGTGGAGGCGCGCAGCCTGCGCGCGGCGGCGACCATGTTCTGGACGCGCACGTGCAACCCGTACGTGATCTTCCGGCTGGGCAAGCAGAGCGCGCGGTCGACGACCATCCAGGACAACGACTGCCCCAACTGGCGGCGCGAGCTGCTCGAGTTCAAGATCCCCAAGCTCAACCTCAAACGCCAGCCACTCGAGGAGCACTCGGACGTGCGCGTGGAGCTCGTCGTCGACTGCATGAACGACGACTCGCTCACGGGCATGGCCACCGAGGCCGTCGGCATGTCCAGCGGATCGGTCATCGGATCGGCGCTCGTCGACGTCACGCCGCTGCTCGAGGGCAAGGAAGAGGTCATGGACACGTGGCTCACGCTGCGCGGCGCGCTGCTGCCCGCCGACGGCGGCGCCGCGGCCTCCGGCAAGAAGCTCGAGAAGGACCTCGTGCTCGGCGAGGTGCGCGTCGTGCTGCAGTATGAGCCGTTCGGGCTCGAGCCGCGCGTCGGCGACGTCGTCAAGCTCGAGGGCTTCGGCTCCTACCCGTCGGCCATGCTCGCGCCCGTGGACGAGCTCGAGCTGACGGTCAAGAAGACCAGCGGCAGCTTCCTGCTCTGCTCGTACGTCACCAAGGCGGGCTTCGACGCCGCGCTGCGCCTGCACCGCAACACGGTCTTCGTGGCCCACCGAGGCAGCCTGCTCGACCGCCTGTACGCCTCGCTCATCGCCGAGCCGCTCGAGTTCATCGGCAGCACGCCGCTCGGGCTCACCTGCAAGGAGCTGCTGCGCCCGTACGTCAACGTGGCGCGCGCCTTCAGCGGACCCGCGCTCGTCGCCACCAAGGCGACCATCGTCACGACCTTCCGCGCGTCCTCGGCCGCCGTCGGCGCCGTCGTCGCCTCCATGGACCAGCCATGAGTATGGAGCGCAGCGCTCCATGCTTTTGTTGTGACCGTATCTAGTCTGAATTCTGACCTAATGGGCGCCCTCTGATTGGGCGAAATGCACGTATTGACCTCTGTGATTGGCTGGAATCCCGCAGCGGCTGGGGCTATCATAAGGAGTTGAAGCTCGCTGGACCTTATGGGATCCGCATTGAAGTGTCGCTAAGCGCGGCTTCTTCGCCGCTTTATCCGCGGCCACCCAAGCGCGCACTTGGTCGCATTGGCCGCAGAGCACGCACAGCATCTCCCAGCGCGTCAATCGCGATCTCTCCGAGCCCCAGAGACCCACTAGAAACCCCGGCGTCGACCGCACCAGGCGCACACTTTCTCGACCGATGAGCGCGACGAGCGCCATGAGCGCGTGTCTGGACGCGTTCCGCTCGCCCGCCGACAGGAAGAACTACCGCCTGCTGACGCTCGCGAACGGGCTCGAGGCGCTGCTGGTGCACAGCAACCCCGTGGACGCCGACGCCGACACGGGCTTTGAGCAGCAGAGGGATGGACAGGACGACGACGGCGGCCGGGTGTCCGTGTCCTCGAGCGCCAGCCTACTCTCCGAGCCCGACGAGGAGCCGATGATGTCTTCGCGAGTGTCGACGCGCCGCTCAAGAGGCGTGTCGGTCAGCAGCTGCCGCTCCAGCTTTGATGGCGATACCAGCGAGGCTGAGGACGGAGAAAATGAAGATGATCAAGGCGAAGGAGAAGGGGGCGAGACCCGGAAGCGCTCACACCTGGCGGCGGCGTGCCTGACTGTCAGTGTCGGTAGCATGGCGGACCCGCCGGAGGTCCGCGGGCTTGCCCACTACCTCGAGCACATGCTGTTCATGGGCAGCACCAAGTATCCTGACGAGAACGAGTTCGAGGCGTTCCTCAGCACGCACGGCGGCTACAGCAACGGCGCGACCGAGTGCGAGACGACCCGCTACCTGTTCGAAGTCGGGTCGTCCCATTTGGCGCCAGCGCTCGACATGTTTGCAAACTTCTTCGTGTCACCGCTGCTCAAGAAAGACGCAATGGAGCGCGAGCTGCGCGCGGTCGAGTCCGAGTTCAACCGCGCAAAGAACAACGACTACGTACGGCTGCAGCAAGTTCAGTGCGAGACTTGCGCGCCGGGTCACCCATATGACAGCTTTAGCTGGGGCAATGCGCGCAGTCTTTTTGATATCCCACAGGAGAAGGGGGTTGATGTGCGCGCCACGATGCAAGGCTTTTTTGATCAACACTACTCGGCGCACTTGATGAAGCTTTGCGTCTATGGCGAGCAGTCGCTCGATGACCTCGAAAAGATGGTCGTCGAGTCTTTTAGCGCCATCCCGCGTCGCTGTGTTGGTTCGGATGGCCACGATACCCGTCCGATGGTGCTGTATGACTCCATTTCTCCCGCTTTTGGCGCTCGTGCGGGCCAGAAACCCTCAGTTATCAAGATCATCCCCGTCCGCAAAACACATCAGCTTCACTTATACTGGCCGTTGCCAACACTACAAAGCCAGCATCAGCAGAAACCATGGGAGTACCTAGCTCATATTTTAGGCCATGAAGGACGTGGATCAGTGACAACGCTACTGCGAAGCCGTCAGTGGGCCACTGAAGTCACCGCAGGCATCTCGGAGAGCGACTCCTACGAGTTTGGATCCTTTGGGAGCCTCTTTGAGATGAATATTTCCCTCACGCGTTTGGGAGTAAAGCACTGGGAAGATGTAGTTCACATCATCTACGACTCGGTCGCATTCCTGAAGAACCACAAGCAACTTCCAGCTTGGATCTTTGATGAGATACGAACGTCAACTGAAATGGATTTCCGATTTCAAGAGGAGATGGATCCGACATCTACCTGTCGCCGCTTCAGCGATATTATGCAGCAGCGATTCTGCATCGATCGCCCCTGTGGTATTCTGCGGTACGGAGTGCTTGAGGGGAAATACGAGGAGCCCCAAACTCGAGCTTTACTCGCCCTCATGACACCCGAGAACTCGCGCGTGATCCTTCTCTCGCATAAGTTCGAGGACGATGGCGCTGAGTTGAACAAGTGGCTCACAGAACGCTGGTGTGGGGCCAAGTACTGTGTAGCGGACATTTCACAGCACCTTCTTGACCGCTGGAACCTGCCCCTCGCTGACGAAAACAAGACAAACGTCCCTGGTGATGATGTGGAGATGGCAATGCCAGCCCGTAATCCGTTCATGCCGCAAACATTTGATATCATCCCGCTTGATGAAGAGTATGGGAGCGATGCAGAAGGGCTAACAGCTGAAGGAGATCTCATTGTAAATGCCAGTAGGAAGACTGCGCCGCCTGAGGTTGCGCTCACCACCGCTCGTGGAAGTAAACTGTGGTACAAACGGGATGCAACTTTTTTGATCCCGAAGACTAATGCCAACTTCCTGCTCTGCCTCCCCTCGATCACAAGAAGTGCAATCAACTTTGTATACGCGCAGCTCCATCTTCGAGCTGTCTATGAGGATCTCAAAGATGTCTGGTACCAGGCTGATAATGCCGGGCTGAGCTTCGGATTCATGGTTCGCGACTTGGATATCGAGCTCGAGGTTGCGGGCTTCAGCGACAAGATACCCGAACTCGTCCGTGTAGTGACGCGCGCACTGGTAGAGAGCCGCGTGGCGGATGTTACTGCGTTTAATCTCCTGTGCGATGAAATGGCCCGGGAGTACCGCAATGTGAATCTTAAGCCGGCAGCAAAGGCTCGCTACTTGCGATTGCAGCTGCTGGAGCGCGAGACCTTTTCCATCGACGACAAGCTGAGGGCACTTGAGCAAGTATCGCTTGATGGACTCGTCGAGTTCCAACAGTCAACATTGTGGAAGGATGGATTCGAGTTGAAACGCGGATCAGACCCGTTTACTAGACAGAAGATGGCGCGCATGACGGTTCGTGCGTTAGTGCACGGCAACATCACGCGGTTAGATGCCAAGAAATTGCTAGTCAACGTCGAAGATGCAATCTGGATGAAGAAGAACACAGTCGCCGATAAACAGCATGATTTGTTGTCACCAGTGCTATCGCCAGAGCTACCGCTGGTGTTGTCACCGTTGGTGACTCGTTTAGCCTCCCCTGCTGAGTATTCGTTGATTATACCCCCGTCCCCTCCACTCACTCCTGTTCGGCCACAAACCTTCCAGCTCCCTGTCACGGCGAATGGTTTGCTACTGCGTGATATGAGCGAACATGATGAGGAGACCAACTCGATGGTGGAGGTGTACTTCCAGCTTGGCAGGTTGGACGCGGAAGACCGCGCGTATGCCGATTTGCTGCAGCAGTTGATGGCCGAGCCTCTTTTCCACGAATTGCGAACTATTCAGCAGCTCGGGTACGAGGTCCACTGCTGCGTGCGTGACACCCACGGTGTCGTTGGCTTTAGTATTGCGGTTCAGTCAGCGTCGCACCCAACGGGAGAGATCGCGCTGTGTATCGATGAATTTGTGACGAACCAGTTTCCAGTGTACCTGGATCAGGAGCTATCGGCTTCGTCAACTGAAGATTCAATTTTCGCGCGCAATGTGATGTCGTTGCAGCGTTCGAAAACGCTTCCCGACGGCACGTTGGGTATCGAGACAAGTCGCTATTGGGAGGAGATCCAGGCTCGTCGGTACGAGTTCACACTGGACCAGCAAGTCGCCGAAGCTCTGGGCCAGTGCTCGGTGGACGGTTTATTGGAGCGCTACCGTCGCTGGCTTCTGCCAAGCGCTGAAAAGGCCAACTGCGAACGAAAAATGCTCCGTGTGCATATTATCGGTCAGCGAAGCCCGGCCGTGCCGCTCGAACAACTTGTCGCGGAGGACGAGGCGCCGCACATCATCGACGACCTGCGAGCGTATAAGCGCGTGCTGCGGTGCCATAGCTAGGTGCAATTTGCTTTGAGATGACTGAAGCTGTCTATAGTAATTATGATTTGCTAGACTTGGTCTCCAATCGCTTGTGCCGCAGCAATACCAGTCCAACCCATTGGGTGGCTTTTAGGTTGTCTCCGTGCTGGCGCTGCAGTGTGCCTTGTAGCAGCCAACGAGGCCGGCGCAATGTGGATGTTGGAGTTTCCGCACGTTTGAATAACTGTCGAGTTGCCTTCCGCGCCTTCCGAGGTCCCTTGCTTAGCTCAGCCATCGAGTGTTTCGCCCGCGTTGAACTCGTCGAGGTCTTTCTGTGTGACAAACTTCTGCACGGACGGCCGTCGACTGTTACTGCTCATAGAACCGAAGCTTCCGCTTAGCATCCTCCGGAACCGAGGGGCTGCTCCACTTCCACCGTTCGCGTTGCCATTTGCTGTGTTTGCTAACGTAGAAATGGCGGTCGCAGCTGCAACGAGAGTTCCATTCGCTTCAACAGCAGGGTGTGTATCATTCGAGTCTCTCGTCAGCAAGGTGTGTCCGTCGCTCGAATCTTTCCTAAACAATTGTCTGGCCGTCCGCGAGCGTGCAATCTCTCGGAGTGCGTCACCGACGACAAGCTTACGCTCCAGATCAACGAGCTTGGCGTCCACATTCTCCATGTGTTGGTGTACCCTGGACTTGATGGTCTCGACCTCTGCAGCCACCTGCGCAACTTGCCCCATAATCGCCTGCAGCGAACTCTCGAGCAGAATTGCCCACTCTGGGATACCTTCACTCGAGTTCAGTTGCTGTAAGCTAGTATTTGGCACGGGTCCTCCTACCTGATGTGAGACCGCATAGTTTGTTGCAATCGCAGATGGTCCTGGTAGTTGCGAATCGACTGGGCTCTGTTGTAGTAGTTGGACATTGCTGAGTCGAGTTGGTGTACTGCTGCTGGTAAAAGAGCTTGAGGGTCCATCCATCGAATGGCTCAACTGGTTAGGATGCCGGTGATGGTGATGATGATGATGATGACGGCCTTCACTCCCGTCGTCTACCTGAGAAGCTTCGTCGACTTCTTCAATTGTTGCTGTTGGTGGTGCATGCTGCGAACATCCGTGTTGATGGGAAGACTGTGAAGTCGCTGACGTCGACGGGGTCGATACGACACTTGTTATTCGCCGCTTGCTTCGGTTGCTGTTGTTTGGCGTACCACGGTCCAACATAACGGCATTCTGCAGATTTGTGGCCAAGTCTTCAATCTTCGTGCGGATGTACTCGACGTTAACCTCCATCATCTCAAGCATAGTCATCTGTTTGTCCATAGGATCGCTCACATCCTGTGAATTTATTCGGCGCTTGGCTTGCCGATACCTCCTCACAACATCGAAGAGCTTGACCTCGGCGTGCTCCTGTGCCGTGACAAGTTTTTTCTGGGCTGATGTCATCACTTCACCTCCAGTTTTTGAACCTTTCAATGCGTTTCCAAGACTCGCGCTGCTGTCATGCGTTGCTGCAACAGATTTAGCAGTGCCTGCGTTTCCATTGGCACTGGCAAATCGTCGTTGGATGAACCGCAAGTGCATAAACGCTTGAATAGACCGCGCTGCGTGGTCGTTGAGCAGCCTTCGGTTCTCGTCTTTCTTCAAAAACGCGTTGACCTTGTGCTCAGATCGTGTGAGCACCATGTAGTGGCTCATCACAGCGATTGTAATAGCGGTGGTAATTGTTCCCATGATACCGGCAGCGACGGCAAATGCACGGCCAGCAGTTGTGTGCGGAACAACGTCGCCATAACCAATAGTCAAGATTGTAACAATGAGCGACCAAAGCGCGTCTCCTAAAGTCATAGGCTGACAGCACGATCCCGCGACAAAAGCGCACAGAAACCTCTCAACAACAAAGAGCGAGTATCCACCGATGGAAATGAGTAGCATAAGGAATGTGAGGATGAACCGCGTCGGATGGTTCTTTAGCGTCGACTTGAGGAAAAAGGCGACTGTGAAATCCACATTGGTGAGTGCGCCGATGAACCACCCATTGCTTGAGTTAAACGAATGCCGGGACTTGACGAAGCGAATGATGAGTCCCGTGCGCAAGAACATAAGTAAACTGGCGGCCACGACTAGATTTGGCCATCGCGGATCGACGTTTTCGAGTCCTGGGAACGGATGAATGCCTAATACTATCAGCTCGAGCACGAGTTTCTTGCGCAGCGACGAGTTGAGTAACGTAGCCTTGGGTGGCACGATGTTCTTGATTTTCATGACTTCGATCTCGCTCGAGTAGAAGCGGTAAGTGTAATAGAGCAGCAAAGCGGTGCTACATGACATTAGTACTCTCAGCGCATGCAGGATCATTCGGCCCTCGCTTAGCGGGATGGTGACACCTGCTGCTCTTAATGATGCTAAACACTGTGGACATGTTGAATCGGAACTTGTATATCCTGTCACGACAGTTGGGCATGGGATTGGTAGCTGACGTGTATGTGCATGCCACAGATACTCCATCTGCACGATCATAAGTGCGACGCCAAAGATGGCGTAGAAGAGCTGGAAGCTCGTGTCTCTGCGTTGTGACTGTACAAACTTTGCTCTCCGCTCCTGTGCTGATGCAAGTTCCGCATTCAGGGCTGCATTCGCCTCGAGCTTGTCCAGGCCAGCTCCGTTGCCATTATTTGGTGACGGAGGCGTCGCCAGCTGCACCTGAACCTGTTTTACCGGCAAGGCCTGAGCGACTGGCCCAGCTTGGGGCCCCTGGTCCGTCGAGCCCGAGCGCTCGGTCGTGGATAGCGGCACGACCTCATTCCGAGCGTGCATGTAGCTCGACCGACTGCGTGTGCTCTGTCAACTCTTGGTTGGCTGTCTGGATGAATTGATAAGCTAGAGAAGACCAGCTGGAGGAGGTTGCGGACGTAGCGAGCGCGGCATTCACCTGCGCTCGGCTCGCTCTTACGGAGGTTTCTCCTTGGCCAGATGTGCCAAGCCGCCGTCACCAGCCAAAATAGCCCCGCGCGCCAACTATCTTTGCATGTCCAGGGTTTCGTGCAGCTCTAAATCCAGCAAGTATAAAGCACATGTCCGCCTCGGCACTTCGTCAGCTCTTTGGCCGCTACAATGAGGACAGGCAGGCACGACTCGACATTCCTAGCGAAACGATAAATACTCCGCAAAGGCTTGGGCTGTATTAGAAGATTCCAGCATCCCCGGTCCTAAAGGTGGCGGCGACGGCGACTTCGTCTAGTAGAAGAAGCCGATGACCTTGCCACCCGTGTGCTTTCGGCGGGCCTCGTGGTGGTCCATGATGCCGTACGTGGTGCTCATGACGATGTGGCCGAACTGGCGCGAGGGCAGCAGGTTGTTGATCCACTTCTCGTACTCGCCGAGCTTGATGTCGAAGCGGGGCGAGATGACGCCGCACTTGTTGATGCGGCCCTTGAGCTCCACGACGATCTTGCCGGCGCGGTGGTCGTCGACGATCTCGAACTCGCCGATGTAGCCGTTCTTCTGCATGACCTGCAGGAACTTGACGATCACCTTGCTGGACGGGCGCACAAGCACCTGGCGCTTGCCGCGCTTCTCGGCGTTGTAGATGGTCTTGAGGCAGTCGGACAGCACGCTCATGCGCACCATGGCTGTCGGTTCACCACAATATGAGTTAGACAACCACCCGTACAGCCAAGGACTTCCGCCGCGACTCGACCCCGCGCCTCATTGTAGCAACGAGAGCGCGGGGGAGTCGACGGCGGATCCTCCACGAGCCGCAGCGCAGCGCCGCGCCGCCAGTCGTTCATAGTCGAAGCGACTGGCGGCGCTTCGCTGCGCTGCGGCTGCTGGCGCTCGACATGCGCCGAGAGCCGAAGGACATGTGCTACTGTGCAGCAGCGATCGTAACACCGGCGGCTCCACGTACTTGCTGGAGGGGGAGGGAGTTCCGGGTCGCAAGCGCTGGAGGTTCGGAAATGCTACGCCCGCAGCCCCATGGCCGCCATGGACACCTTGGCAGCCAGTCGATCAGAGCTGCTCGTAAAAAGGCCGAGAGAGATTTTACGTAAAAAGTGGATTTTACCCAAGTTGAAGCGCGGATGGCTACATGCACCGGAGCTAACCGGCCGTCAATACTTTCTCCGACGCCAACTACTGCTGCTGGCATTGCAGCGCGCCGTACACGTTGCACCGGGGCGAGCGGTTACGCGCGCAGTAGAGCGTCACCAGGCACACGCCGTCGCAGTAGAGCCCGCCGTCGACCACCGCCGCGCTCGGGCACTTGCACTGCCGCGCGCAGTTGGCGGCGCTGTTGCTGTCGCTGTCGTTGTTGCACCAGAGCTGGCAGTCGGCAGTCGTCGCGCCCAGCGAGCGCGGCCGGCAGTGGAGGAAGTCGCACGCGACGTTGTCGGCCGTCGAGGTCGGCGTAGGAGTTCGCGCTGGCGTGGGCGTGGGCGTGGGCGTTCGTGCTGAAGTTGGGGCAGGCGTAGAGCCATCGTCGTCGTCAGGATCTGTGCGATCCCGCAGCCGTCGCTCGGCGCTCGCGGTGGAGCACAGTAGCGCGAGAAACAACAGCGACGTAGTGAGCAGTCGAAGCAGCCGCATGTTGGTGGGGCGTTTTGGTGAGTGCGCGAAACGAGTCCTTGCAAAGCTATCCTTAGTGCACGCCTCGGCAACGAACTGATCGGCATACAGCGAAGACTGCATGCTTCGCAGCAATGCTCAGCGGTTGAGCTGATTTGAATCTTCAACTGGTGACTGGTCAGTAACGCTGCGACCATTTAACCACTACGTCAGTCAGTAGCTCCAGGACCCTTCAGAAGCAAAAACGACTGCGAGGAGAGAGCTCCATCCCTGCTAGTCTCATCACCCCCTGGATATGGAGAACGGGGCGACGCAGAAGCGCTGGACGGGAAGCGAGCTGCTGGTGGTCGCGGCCATCCAGCTGGTGCTCGTCAACGTGGCCTACCGCATCGACCGCCGCCAGCAGGCACCGCTGCTCTCCACCTCGGCCTTCGCCATCTTCTTCGG